>CM059197.1:75874699-75970565 GCA_030323885.1 Branchipolynoe longqiensis | reverse complement strand
CTCCTTCTCCTAAACGGAGAAAGAAGAAGAAACAGGTGATTTCTTCGGGTGATGATTTCACCAAGGAGCGGGCAGAGTCTGGTTTGCGCAAAAAGCGGAAGACTAAGTCCAAAAAGAAGAAGAAGAAGAAAAGGAAATATTCTTCTTCTGAGTCGTCCACTGGGTCTACTTCTACGGAATCAGACTCAGACACCGTATATGAAGGGGTCTATGCGGACATTGGCACTAAAGTGGCTAAGAAGGTGGAGAAGCCAAAGGCTAAGGGGGTAAAACCACTACGCTTATGCGCGAGACCGTGAATGGTCATTTTCGCACGTTCAAACCGGCGGAGGTTATCTCCAAGTTAGGAGATGAGTTAACAGGCATAAAGGGTGTTCCCAACTCCATCATTAAAGAGATGGATCGGGTTGTCAATATGACGGATGACCGTAAGAAGTTTGAGGATGTGTTGCACACAGTGCATAAGGCAGTGTTGGCTACCCTAACAAGTATGATCTGTGGCTAATAGGATGCAGAGTGAAAATAAGTTCTCATCTTTGGCTAAGACAATGGACAAAGGCATTGCAGTACTAGCGGCGGCAGGTTATTACCTGTCGTTTCGAAGATATGAAAATGTCTTCAAGTCAGTTTGCACAGATGCTGGCAAAGAAGTGGCTCGCTCTAAGAAGGTTACCGATAATGAGGGGAAGGAGTTTACGCTCTATCTTGCTCCAGAGCCGATTAAAGGGAAACCTTTAGATAATACCAAGATGTTTGGCGGTCAACTACATTACCTCTATAAAGAGGTAGAGACTGCAGCCAAGAGTGGCAAAAACATGGATGGCAAGAAGAAACAGGAAGTTCCTCGTTTCAAAAAGTCACGAGGGGATTTTCGTCCACGACGGTTCACCAGAGGATTGGGACCGATGTTAACTTTGGTTAAGTGGTCCATGGGCCGGGGCGCTCGCCCAGGCTGGACCGACAACACCGCACGGCCAATAGGTCGAGGGTTCAACTCGTCGAGACCTTTCCCCAGGGGCGGGTCCAAGTAGAGGTCCAAACACAAACTTTACAAGTCCCTGCAGCCTCTAAAACACACAAACTGTAAGCAACTTTGTGGCTGGTAATATTAGTAATCATATTTCTGAGTGGCACAAAATTACTAGTGACCAAGAAATTATAGAAATAGTTAGGGGTGTTCAAATTCCTTTTACACAAATTCCTGTACAAAGTATAATACCTTTTCCATATAACATTCAACCAGTTGAACGAGACGCACTAACTAAACAGGTACATAAATTCTTTGACAAAGGAATTATACAAAAAGTGACACACTGTTCAGGACAGTTTATTTCAAACATTTTCTCGAGACCGAAGCCTAATGGTGATGTTCGAATGATCCTGGATTTAACAATCCTTAATAAAAGGGTGGAATATAGACATTTTAAAATGTTCTCTCTAGATACGGCACGGGATCTGATTACACCAGATGCGTGGATGGCTAGTGTTGATTGACAGGATGCATATTATACGCTTCCCATAATGGAAAAATACCGAAAATTTCTTCGATTTATTTGGGATAACCAACTCTATGAGTTTACCTGTATGCCGAATGGCTTAGCTTGTGCGCCACGTTTATTTACTAAATTGCTTAAACCTGGTTTCTCGGTAATGGCGAGGAAGGGTCATATAATGTTTCCATACATAGATGATTCTTTTATTATAGCATCAACACAAATTGGTTGTGTGAATGCAGTTTTGGATTTATGTGCATTACTCACTAAATTGGGGTTTTATGTACATAAACAAAAGTCAGTGTTTAAACCAACAAAACAACTTAAATGTTTAGGGTTTATTCTGGATACACAGTCCCTTACAGTGTCGATAACAGAACAAAAACTAATTAAGTTTATGACTATAGCGACTCAGCTTATTAAGTTATCAAAACCAAAAATTAGACTGGTTGCTGTTCTTATTGGCATAATGACCTCATATGCACCTGCTGTGTTATATGGGAAGGCCCATATTAAGTCGCTAGAAATAGATAACAATTTAGCGTTAACACGAACTAAAGGCAATTTTGAGCGAAAGATGTTTATTTCGCAAGAAGGGTTACAGGATATTGGATGGTGGATGCAACATATAGCAAGTTCACCAAATCCAATCCGCATTGCGGAACCTAATACAGTGATTACTACTGATGCTTCGTTAGAAGGTTGGGGAGCTCATCGAGATGGGGTCACAACAGGAGGTAGATGGAATGATGATGAAAAATCAGACCATATTAATGCACTAGAATTGCGTGCTATTTATCTGGGCTTACGTAGTTTAGTAAAGATAAATAAATCACAGGTTAGAATACTAACTGATAATACTACTGCCATGGCATATATTCGTAACATGGGTGGAACAAAATCAAAGTCTTGCAATCAGTTATCTAAACTGATTTGGAACTGGGCACAGGCTCAACAAGTCTGGCTGACTGTAGCGCATATTCCAGGGTCACAAAATACACTTGCAGATTATAAAAGTAGAAATGTCCATGACCATTTAGAGTGGTCTCTCTCTACACATTTGTTTAACTTCGTTTGTGAAAAATGGGGTACACCTGAAGTTGACTGTTATGTTTCTTGGCATCCTGAACCGGATGCTTGGAAAGTAGATGCGTTTGCTATTACCTGGGAAAATAATTATTTTTATATTTTCCCACCATTTAGCATTATCAGCCGAGTAGTGAGAAAAATCGGCTTGGAAGGGACACATGCGATACTGGTGGTGCCCGATTGGGACACGCAACCTTGGCTGCCAGCAGTTTCACAACTGGCAAAAGATCGTATACGATTCCCAAGAAAACTCGGGAATCTGACGCACCACGGACCGCTAGTGGTTCACGGCGACGTGTCAACGACGCCCCTATTGGCATTCCTTTTCTAAGGAAGCAGCTACAGCAATTTGGATTGGACAGAATTACTGAGGATAGGATAGTATCGGATGCCTGGAGGCCAGGAACTGTCAAAATGTATACAACCTATTTAAAGAAATGGGGTGTACATTGTTTGTTAATGAAAGTTAAGCCAACAAATCCAAAGATTTCACAAGTAGCTCGGTTTCTTCGTTCTCTAGAGGATGAAGGACTTTCCTTTGGATCGATTAATGCGGCGAGGTGTGCGTTATCAATTATATTACCTAGAATTGATGGCGAAACAGTTGGAAAACATTATGTTATTTGTTATTTACTTCGTTCAATTTATCAAAGGAATCCTCCAAAACCAAAGTATAGTCGGTTTTGGGATGTTTCTATAGTATTTAAGTTGTTTCAGGCTTGGCCTCACAACTCGTGGTTAGATATAAAACAGTTAGGTTTTAAGGTCGCGGTCCTGTTATTGTTAGTAACCGGACACAGAGGACAGACGATTGTTGCTTTATCCTTAACTGGATTAGAAATAGACAAGCAACAAGCTACGTTTGATTTAGAAAAATTGCTCAAATCGAACACGTTAGGTGACCCTTTATCAACGGTTCACTTAGACTGTTTTCCGAATGATCGGAAATTATGTGTTGTGTCGGCCATACGGGCTTATATATACAAGACAAAGGATTTACGTGCATCACAACAACTATTAGTGAGCTTTATAAAGCCACATAAGGCGATTTCACGAGACACACTTGCCAGATGGACAATTACGGTGTTGAAATTGGCTGGAGTGGATACGAGTAAATACTCTTCCCACTCAACTAGAGGAGCCATGGTCTCCAAGGCACGGGTGCTTGGTATTTCTGTGAAAAGAATACTAGCGCATGCAGGCTGGAAGACGGCTAAGTCGTTTGCAAAACATTATAATAAACGACTAGAAAAGCCTACCGGCGTTGCAAAGCGTCTTCTCGCCAACTAACAAGAATAGGTGAGAACAAAAATTTAGAATGTTATAATAATAAGAAAGAATGATATTAAGGATAAAAATGAATTATGTAAAGGTCTCCCTAGCCTGAGGCTAGCCTGAGGCTGTTTACCGAGGTAAAATAGTATAGTTATACGAGTCTACCTTGGTACAGATGATGGATAACTGTTGTTTTACGAGGTATAAGCCTCGGATAGATGTGGGCTAGGGCCCTCCCGCCACACCCTGCCACATCTATTCCGTTGGTGTACCTTTTCGGTAAAGTAATAGTATCCATTGTTTGAAAGTCATTTTTATCCTCAATAAGTAGGTTAAGATTGCTGGTACCGGACGTGCTTACCTCTCCTAGCCCACATCTATCCGAGGCTTATACCTCGGTAAAACAACAGTTATCCATCATCTGTACCAAGGTAAGACTCGTATAACTATACTATATATATACATATCTCTATATATATACACATATCTATATATATGGGTCACTCTCCTGAAAACTGGCCAGAAGTGTCACATGGAGAGTCAAAATTTAATATTTGAATTTTTTACATTTTTTGGTTGCAAATGAAAGCTGGAAATCTCCCCTTTACATCTATGTAAAATATAAATTGATGAGATAAAAAATAAAGGTGTAGTCCATGAATAAGATATCTCTTATGGCAGTATAACATGTGTGTCACACGTGTAACACATGTTTAGGACACCACACAGTCTGCTTAATAAATATCTAATCAGAATTAAATAATATCATACTTAGAAGCATATTAATCATGGCATAATATACAGAAATATCTAGTGCTTATATTGATAAAAAAAAGTAATTCCCAGCCATGCTTTATTCACTGAATAATTAGTGTACAATATTTGTGTGGCATCCAGACACCACGGTTACACGTGTGACGGAAATTTGTAATGATATTTCTGAAGACATTAAATTATTTTTTTTTTAAATTTAAGCATGCATTCATGTTAATAAATACTTCCTCTTTGATTTGGGAACTGTTTTGTTTGATATATCAATGCAATACAAGATGTTAATAAGGATTCAAAAACGTCCCATATGTCATGTTACAAATGGCTCACTGTAAAATGGGGTTTTTTGGTACAAAAACAGTTCATAACTAAAAATACCAAAGTTTCACACAGTTTTATTTTATTCCCCTTATTTCTTTCATCAAATCTGAACATGAATATGAAAAGTATAAGGAAAAAAATAAGTAGGAAGGTTTTTATTGATGTTTTAAAATCCCATCTCATGCTGACCAGTTTTCAGGAGAGTGACCCATATATACACATATATACATATCTATATATACACATATCTCTCTCTTTATATATATCTATATATATACACATATAGGTGGTTGGTTGTTGGGGTTTTACATCCTGGCAACATCTAACATAATATCAGGATGGGTACCGACTTGTGACAGTGCACAATCATGGTGATTTTACAGTGCTGCCACACTGCAAAATCAAGTCACTGGCACCGTAACCCAATATCCCACCCAGTCACATTATCCATACACTGAGCGAACCAGTCCTTGCCCTATCCTATTAATACCAGGTACCTGGCTGGGAAGAGGGAGCGGGTCGTATCTCAGGTGGTAGAGTTTCCACATGTGAAGGTATGGGTCATCCTATTGATCCTGCTCAGTGGACACATTTTCAGTTTGGGCTATTTTCAGTTCCAACCAGCGGTCCACAACTGGTTCAAAAGGTTGTGGGTATGTGCTGTCCTGTCTGTGGGGAAGTCCATATAAAAGACTGCTTGCTGCTTATCGGAAAGAGTAGCCTATGTGGTGGCAGCGGGTTTCCTCCAAAGAAATATGTCAGAATGACCATATGTTTGATATCCAATAGCTGATTATGAAATCCCCCGTTTGCGGGTCCCTGCATTATATATATATGCGGGCGTTTAAATGCTATTGATGGCCGATCCCGTTAGGCGCTACACATAGGTTATGGTTACTTTAATTATGTTCACCCATGTTATTAGCTGTACTGCTCAACAAGGCTACACTGCCCTAATATCCTGCATAATGCGTAATATACTGCATAAGGCGTAATATTTAAAGTTCCCCCTTTTCATATATGCATTAGATACATTACATGCTAGAGCTTACCCTGTAGTAGATAGGACACACGACACAACACATGATCCGAGTTCAGCACCAGCAGACGTGTAGGTAGATAAGAGCTGATTGCTTAGTTGTATTCACTTATAATGTTGTTTTCAGATACATACAACAGTGGATGTAAGAGACCTTCTCATTGGCTATTACAGTACACTCATGCACACCAGTCACTCCTCTCCCGCATGATCTCTCCTTAACATAATTCACCATTGGCTGCTTTAAGGACTCACCCCCTCCCACCCAGCTCTGGCCACCACCTAGCCATCGTGGGATTACCTAACATGACACATAGAGTGTGGCTGGGTGAGATAAGGGGGCAAGATTCTGCTTAAAGGGGCACTGCTTCCCTCCCCCGGAGTGAGCATTATAAAGGGAGTACTGTTTCTTATTTAACAATCTCGATACTCAATATATACTTAATCGAAGAATTTTACACGATGATAAAAAACAATGTGCTCTAGAGGCGTTGTTAAATAAAGCAATCGTTCTGGTTGAGAAGCGACAAGTATCAATTGTTCTAAGTCTTTGGCTTGAATCGACCTAGGTATCGAACTTCCAATCTCCCGGATGCGAGGCCTGCGCTCTACCGATTCGGCCACCGCGCCGTGTGCAGGATGCCATCTGGTGTTTTGAGATTTGGAAAAAGTCCATGAAATGCACAGGGTTGCATTCACTTTTTAACGCCATCCTCAAATCATCAGAGACATTAGTTTTCATTTTGCAAATATTTGGATTAATGTAGTCCCCCTTATTTTATTTTATGATATTACGACACATTTAATTAATCCAATTAAATTGGGAATCAGATCAGGAGGATCGATTACACTGGTCCTAAATTAAATAATTTCCGTAAAGTTTATGTGGCTCCAAATGTTGTGTCTTGTGGTAGTTATTCCATGTCTACCGGTTGAAAGTTCCTTAATTATAGGGTAAGTTATTATCTAAGTTCCAACGAGATGCAATGGCTGAATGAGTTGAGCGTCCATCTCCTGTTTTCGCAGATCATTCGAACCCTGGTCGATTCAAACCGATGACTTACAAATGTATCCTTGTCGCTTCCTAGCCAGGTGCTTGGTGTTATTAGGATAGGACAAGGACTGGTTCGCTCAGTATCAGGATAATGTGATGGAGTGGGATATCAGGTCATGGTGTTGGCAGCCTGGTGTGTCAGTGGGGCAGCACTATGAAGTGACCATGAGTGTACACTGTGATAAGTCGGTACCCATCCTCATATGACATTACATGTTGCCAGGATGTAAAACTCCAACAACCAAATCAATATTGAAGAACCAGCCGAACTCGGAACTCTCTGAAATATGGCAGATATTTGGCACAGAGCGTTCTATACTGGTAAAATAGTGAGCCTTATATGTTTTTCCCCACCGCTAAGTGTGTCAGGGTTACTGAGATATAGTGTAAGCGGTAACACTGGGGGATTACTGCGATATAGTGTAAGCAGCAACACTGGGGGATAGGAGGTTACTGAGATATAGTGTAAGAGGCAACACTGGGGGATTACTGAGATATAGTGTAAGCAGCACCACTGGGGGATAGGGGGTTACTGAGATATAGTGTAAGTGGCAACGATGGGGGGTTACTGAGATATAGTGTAAGCGGCAACACTGGGGGATAGGGGTTACTGAGATATAGTGTAAGCGCCAACACTGGGGGATAGGAAGTAGGCATAGGCGGCAACACTGGGGGATAGGGGGTTACTGAGATATAGTGTAAGTGGCAACACTGGGGGGTTACTGAGATATAGTGTAAGTGGCAACACTGGGGGATAGGGGGTTACTGAGATATAGTACAAGAGGCAACACTGGGGGATTACTGAGATATAGTGTAAGCAGCAACACAGGGGGATAGGGTTATTGATATATAGTGTAAGCGCCAACACTGGGGGATAGGAGGTTACTGAGATATAGTGTAAGGGGCAACACTGGGGGATAGGGTTACTGAGATATAGTGTAAGCAGCAACACTGGGGGATTACTGAGATATAGTGTAAGCGACAACACTGGGGGGGGATAGGGGGTTACTGAGATATAGTGTAAGCAGCAACACTGGGGGATAGGAGGTTACTGAGATAGGGCCTCTGGGGGATAGGGCCTCTGTCCACTGAGCACCTCTATATTCACACCCACCTCAAGTGGCGCATTGGCCATATGCTAACTACTTGTGTTTAAATATGAACACCTTTATCCCAACAACCAGGGCGGCTCCCGGAGCCCCCAAGCCCCCGAGCCCCCGAACCCCCGAACCCCCCCAATCCCGAGACGCGATACCCTATCCCCGAGCCCCGGACCACGAGTCCCCCCATCCCCGGCCCCGTTGTGCGGACCCGAGCCCTGTGACCCGGGCCCCGTTCCCCGTGCCCCTTCGCCCTGGTCCCCTGCCGCCTTCCCCCTTCCCCCTGCCCCTTGCCCCCGGCCCTTCTGAGAGCCGTTATGGAGTGTGGGAACACTGAGCACACAACTCCCGCCCATGGGGGTTGGGGTGGGGGCCGCAGACTCGGGGTCGGGCGGTGTGAATTGTGCTCCTGGGTGGGCGGGTAGCGGCCGGCGGTATGCCCGCCCACACCCCGCCGGCGCCGGGCCTGGACCCAGGGGCCCCGTGCGGTATGGCTGGTAGCGCAGTGCATGCAATTCACATCTTGCGCATACATATTTATAAGCCATTAGCTTAGCACCGTCGCACTGCCTCCTCTACCCGCCTCCCCTGCCCGCCTCCGCTGCCCGCCTCCGCTGCCCGCCTCATGTGCCCGCCTCCGCTGCCTCCCTCCACTGTCTGGCTCCTCTGCCTGCCTCCTCTGCCTCCACTGCCTACCTCCACTGCCTGCCTCCAATGCCCGCCTCCACTGCCTGCCTCCTCTGCCCGCCTCCTCTGCCTGCCTCCTCTGCCTCCACCGCCTACCCCCTCTGCCTCCGCTACCTGTCTCTGCTACCTGCCTCTGCTGCCCGCCTCCACTGCCCGCCTCCTCTACCTCCGCTACCTGCCTCTGCTGCCTGCCTCCACTGCCCGCCTCCTCTACCTCCGCTGCCTGCCTTCACTGCCTGCCTCCTCTGCCTCTGCTGCTTGCCTCTGCTGTCTTTCTTTCTTCGCTTCCTCTGCTGTCTCCACTTTCTTCGCTGACTCCGATGCCCCCCTGCCTTCACCTACCTTCCCGTCCCTCCCACTGCCTCCCCCAACCTCCCCCTGCCTACACTGCCTCCCCCTCCCTCCTCCTACCTCCCCTTGCCCCCTCCTGCCTTCATCTGCCTCCCCTTACCTCCCTTTACCTCCCACTGCCTCCCACTGCCTCCTCTGCCTCCTCCTGCCTCCCCTTCCCTCCACCGCCCCCCGCCCCCTGCCTCTGCTGCCTCTCCCTGCCTCCGCTTGCCTCGCCATTCCTCGGCATGCCTTCCCTTAGCCCCCCCCCCCCCCCACCCACCCCATTGCCTCCCCCTGCCACCCCCTGCCTCCACGGCCTCCCTGGCCGGGCAGGGCGGCTCGTTACTGTTACTTGCACCGGCTCCGCTAAGCTCTAGTACACATATGGAGCCCCACATTGTATATGGACCTGTCCAGTGTCCATGCATCAGGGGCAGTGAGCCTCGGGGGAATCCGGGCTTCCCTACAGCAGCAGTCTACTCTACATCTCATTTCCCCCACTCTGTCTATATATACACAAATATATATATATGTGTATATATATATATATATATATACCTACACACTTATCATCATCATGCTGTCGGTCGCGATGCGACAAAGACTGCTTTCATTACTTGACTGCCGCTCTCCTAAACCCGGGCGACGACCGGGCCGGTATGGTGTTTTGTGCGGTTGTACATTTCATGAAAGCTGCCTGCAAAAGTGTTGAAGTGCTGCTGGCTTTTGCAAGTTACCAGCGGCACTCTCTCAGAGAGTAAATAGAGGTTTCACACCGGCAAGAATATGTCAAGACAGGCGCAAAACTATTTGTCCCTGCAGTGGCTGGTCGGGAGATGTTGGCAGTTCCATACATCAACCGCCCTTAATGCTGCCACAGTAACATGGTTTTCTGTTTAGGGTTTGCTCCCTTAGCCTTCGGCTCTGTCAAGAACCTGTACCACACGGCAGTGGTTTACAACTCTGCAGGGCAGGGGTGTCAAACTCCCTGAGGTATTGCTATACCTGCAATACCTGCAATACCTACAATACCTACACACTAACATACATGTATATATACATATATATATATCTCTCATTGAGATTGGATGTTTTTTTAGGGTTTTATTTAATCAAAGGCTATGCTGTCGTAAAGATATGTATCTTTAGTGCAAATTTGTGTATTTACAAAACGTTAATGGATTTATGTTGAATTGTGTGTAGTCGTAAAATTCTCTATTTCAGGACCATATCACTGGTGATTAACATGGAAGAAATAATGTTTCTGGTAATGGCCCTGTCAAATTACGATGCATCGCGCAAGCGCATGGCCAATGGCTAAAATCACTTTCAAACTTTGAGATGCATCAAACCTTTTGGCGCTGGGGGCAAAGTTGGATGTATACATAATGTATGCACAATGTAGCAGGGTGTGTGGCCAACATATTGCCAACCTAGGGCTAATGTGTCTGCCAGTGAAGAATGCTCACAATACACTCATGATAGGCTCACAGAAGGCCGGTGAACGTTATATAGGTAATTTGATTGCCAGAAGTATGCCTTATATGTTACATATGTCAAGACATCATGGTGAAATGCAAAACGTACATTAGACATATGTTAGACGTACATTATCCATACATTATCCATACATTGTCAATATGCGGACTGTATGTTTCCGCTGGCTCTCCGTCCGACTGCCGTAGGTCAATGTACTGCGATGCAGTGAACAACAAACATTGACATACATCAACATATACCAACATATGCATAATGAATGCGTAACATTCGAGTAACGCATTTCAACGTACACTGACGTATTGGCGCAAAATCACCTAACTTGGGGCATGCTTGCGCGAGGCATCGTAGTGTGACAGGGCTCTAACATGCAAGAACCGGCAAGAATATGTCAAGACAGGCGCAAAACTATTTGTCCCTGCAGTGGCTGGTCGGGAGATGTTGGGAGTTCCATAGATCAACCACCCTTAATGCTGCCACAGTAACATGGTTTTCTGTTTAGGGTTTGCTCCCTTAGCCTTCGGTTCTGTCAAGAGCCTGTACAACAAGGCAGTGGTTTACAATCTGCAGGGCAGGGGCGTCAAACTCCCTGAGGTATTGCTATACCTGCAATACCTGCAATACCTACACACTAACATACATATATATATATATATATATATACATATATATATATCTTGAAAAGCAAGAAAATCAGTGATCCATTTTTTATGAATTTTCATAAGAATGGTCCAAGGAACAAGGCTGGCGAAGTGTAATCATGAGATCGCTCCGTTAGCACCCACCAGGGGGCAGGTGGTGCCAACGTCGACAGTCCGCAACAAATGAATCCGCCTGTTGCTATTTGTCCATAATAAACACACATCTATTACATATTTGTGCATGATGACAGCAGATCTGGACGGGTTAAGCTCTGTAGAGACACTGATGTTCACATTGTGGATCAATAATGCCGTGAACTTTGAAATTATTATATTTTTAATCTTGTGAATGAGATTTTCATAATCGCAATTAATGTGTCAAAACAGATAGTGACTTTTGAGACACCCTGTACATATAAATAGAGATAATCTATGGTCGTGCAATCCTCGCTGCAGGCTACCACCAGGGCCGCGTTCAAGGCATGCCTCGGAGGCACCTCGGAGATATTCCGGATGTCACGCTACTCTGAATGACTCAAGCTGGTGGGTGCCTCAAAAATGGCAGCCCCCCATAGGGGGCTGTCATTTGCAATTGAAAAGAAAAGCCCTGATTGGCTGAAACCACTGAATTTGGCGGCCATTTTGGAGGCACTTTTTGCTTCCTACCTGAAAAGCAAGATGTTTTCGAGTCGACTCTGAGGTGCTGAATGAAAATTGGCCAAAAAGACGTTGCGGAGACAACCCGGAGTCGACTCTGAGGCGTTCCCTGAGCACGGCCCTGGTAGAGGAAGCAAAGAGGCTCCTCCTGTATGGTAGCAACTTTGGATGAAGTTTGCCTAATGTTGTCCTCTGAATCAGTACGATCTATAGAATCAGAAGTCACGTGGTCATAACTTTTGCAACAATGAAAGCCTTTCATATCTTCGTTCACTTGTCACAACTGGTACTCATAGTGCCCTCCAGGTCCAACTAGTTTGCGGTTTCGATAACAGTGAATAGTTCGATAAAAGCAACGCCATCAGACTCTGCAACTATTTTTTTAAGACTAGGAAACTAGGATTCACGCGTAACGTGAGTAAGGTGGTGCCAGAGAAAGAGGTGATCATATGAAGCTAGTTACACAAGTCCATCTCTATTAGTAAACAGCACCACGAGCATTTGGAATGCAAGTATAGTGCAGAAACAGTGTATCTGAGGAGTGTTTGTTTTGTTTGTTGTTGTGGTTTTAAGTCCTAGCAACATCTAAGATCATATCAGGACGGGTACCGACTTGTGACAGTGCACACTGATAGCAACTTTATAGTGCTGCCCCACTGGGATACCAGGCTGCCAGCACCATGACCTGGTATCCCACTCAGTCACATTATCCTGACACTGAGCCAACCAGTCCTTGCCCTATCCCATTAATGCCGAGCGCCAGGCTAGGAAGCGACAAGTATCAATTTTAAAGTCATTGGTTTGACTCGACCAGGGTTCGAACCCACGATCCAATGGTGTACCAACACGGGAGACGGACGCTCTAACTCATTAGACCATCCCATCTGGTCATCTGAGGAGTGAGAGGTGATATGGGGTGTGGGACTGTGCGCATAGAGAAGGGGAGTCGAGTGTTGATTCACTCCTTCTTGCAGAGTGGTCTAGCTAGAATATATTAATTGATCATCAATGACATCGTATAATACTGATGCCAAAGCTTTCAGTAAATTGAAGCCATCGCTTTGTTCAAATAGTTCATATTCATAGCTTGCAGTACTTCTGAGTGTGTTATAACGGGTTGCATTCGAATCAGTGCACTGCCTATTTCGCTGGTCTTCATATTTATGTCTTGGCATATTTCTAAGTGTTATAACGGGTTGCATTCAAATCGGTAGACTGCATGTTTCGTTAGACTTCATATTTATAGCTAGCCATACTTCTGAATGTGTTATCTAACAGGTTGCCGTTTAATCAGTAGACTGCCTATTTCATTAGACTTCATATTCATAGCTTCCCATTCTTTTGAGGGCGTTATAACGGGTTTCATTCGAATCAGTAGACTGCCTATTTCGCTAGACTTCATATTCAGAGCTTGCAGTACTTTTGAGTGTGTTACAACGGGTTTCATTTGAATTAGTAGACTGACTATTTCACTAGGTTTTGTATTCATAGCTAGCCATACTTTTGAGTGTGTTATAACGGATTGCCTTTTAATCAGTAGATTCAGAGCTTGCAGTACTTCTGAGTGCATTTTAGGGGTTGGATTTGAATCAGTAGACTGCCTATTTCGCTAGACTTTGTATTCATAACTTATGTTATAACGGGTTTCATTTGAAACAGTTGAATGCCTATTTAGCTAGACTTCATATTCATAGCTGAGTGCGTTATAACGGGTTGCATTCAGGTCAGAAGACTTCCTATTTCACTAGACTTGATTAACTCCCCTCTCGGATCCCTCCCCTCTCGGATCTCTCCGCCAACGCTAAACGCCCTGCGTCGAAAAAACCTCAGCCAATCCCCCTGATTTCCCCAACGGTTTCAGCGGGAATTTCCTGGTAGCCCGGTCCGCAACTCTGAAACTAAATAAGACCGCCCGATGACCTGCCAATCTCCAAGGGCGCCTGGTTGGGCACGTGGGATCCTCCCTGGGACGGGCCCCTGACTCTGGGGCTAATAGAGCGTGGCTGGTATTAAGTGGTGTTTTAGGGACTGGTGCTTGGGGAGGCAAGTGTCGAGCGGGTAACAATTGCTTCCAGTCCCGATATGTCCAATCTGTTTGTACGCGCTCTCCTTTGTTCGACATTACGACCATTGGGATAACAGGCGGTGTGGCCGAATCTGTAGAACGCGGGCCTCCCGTGAGGGATATCGAGAGTTTGGTTCCCGGTCGAGTCAAACCAATGACTTATAAAATTGATACTTGTCGGTTGCTAGCCTGGTGCTCTGTATTAATAGGATACGGGAAGGACTGGTTAGCTTAGTGTCAGGATAATGTGACTGAGTGGGTCATTGGGTCATGGTGGCCTGATTTCCCAGTGGGACAGCACTAGAAAGTCGCCTGGAGTGCATACTGTCACAAGTCGGTACCCCTCCTGATATAACCTGATATGTTGGCAGGATGTAAAACTCTAACCAACGACAATTGGAGAACCCGCACTGAAATGATTCGTGACATGACTCGGGGGGGAAAAAAGGGATCTTCCCAAATTTGACATTTAAAAAAAAAAAACACAGCAATTAGCTTACCGTCCTGACCTTACCTCAGATGTTACTAGGACGTAATCTCCCAATCCATCTCACATTTTGCCACCCACCTCACACCCATTCCCACAGTTTTCCCGAGACTGCCTTGTCCCTCTCCCGGGAGACTTCGGGCCGGCCGGTTGCCCCGGCCGGTAGCCGGGCAATTGCCGGCCGATGCCTGTGCCTCAATATACATTAATCATCTGGGGGTGAGGGGGGGGGGGAACTATTTGCCGTCGTGGGTTTAATCATTTCATCATTTGCTTTAGACTCTTGCTATTTACCTTTGGTGTTGATCTTCAATATTGCTTCCAGTCGGGCTGCTGTGGGCATTGCCTCCGCTGCACCACGGGTTCGTCCCCGGTGCGCTGTGAGGTAATGCACCGTGAGACATGCTTTATTGCGACCGGACCTGCTGGCCGAATCAGTAGAGCGCATGCTCCCCGGGCGGACGGCGCAAGAGTTTGAATGCCAGCCGAGTCAAACCAATGACTTATGAAATTGATACGTGTCACTATCTAGCCTGGCGCTCGGCATTAATACGATAGGGCAAGGACTGGTTAGGACAGTGTCAGGATACTGCAACTGATATCGGGTCATGGTGCCAGCAGTGGGCGTGGTCTCCCAGAGAGGCAGCACTATAAAGCCATTGTGAGTGTACACTTTCACAAGTCGGTACCACAGATTCTGCATTTGTATTAATTTTGAATAAAATTGACGTTTTGCACTGCGCATATCGGCAAACTCAGTGCATTGTCAATGGCCATGAGCAATCTTCTTACAGAAAAAGTGAAATATCTCTAAAACCGCACCACCTAAAAACAAACCGCTTAGCATACAAACAGATAACATGCTTACCAACCAGATTATATTAAATTTATAAGATTCGGGTTCTGCATTTCTATTAATTTTGAATAAAATTGACATTTTGCACTGCACGTAAGGGCAAACTCAATGCATTGCCAATGGCGTGAGCAATCTTCATACAGAAAAAGTGAAATATCTCTAAAATCACACCAACTAGAAACAAACCTCTTCACACACAAACAGATGACTTGCTTAACAAACAGATTATATTAAATTTATCAGGCTTGGGTTCTGGATTTCTATTAATTTTGAATAAAAGTAACGTTTTGCACTGTGCATATCGACAAATTCAATGGCAGTGTGCCTTCGTTCTGCAGCCAAGCTGCGCGCGCACACACGATGTTTCTAAACATTGAAATGGGTCTATCCACATGCTGCTTGCCGATCGGCTGAGGGTGCGTGTGTGGGGGTGGGGGGTGGGGTGGTGGCAGTTGTGACTGCGCTTCTAGTTCTATGCGCGTCATACAGAACAACCATTAATTGAGCAGGTATAAAATTAACTCCTCTGACAGAATTAGGTCAGTGCAAACAATAGACGATTCACTGGCGCATGCGCATAAAACACCTGGTGCAAGTACATTGTAAAACATGCACTTGTCCCTGTCCCATAATCTATACTAATTGACACCTGGGTTACAAATCGGTTCATACAGATTAATCCATACTTTTATCTCAGGATCTTCGTTGGACAAGCAATTTCCTCGGATGTTATTAATTTGATAGACACCGACGATAACTTAGTGCCTGGCTCAAGTATAACTTTAGAAACACAACATAATTATTAAGCACCAATTTAAGGACCATCATAGTGCTTCCCAAATTATGTCAGGCACACATTGTGTAGGTAGTAGGCTAGATAAAAGATTCACCCCATACTCCCAGTACAGGGGTGAAAACCAGCCTTATATAAAAACGGTCGAAAAATCGGGCTAATGAACTGAGTCTTTATGAGAACCTAATTTCACCATCTAAGAGGCAACATTTATTCTTTGTATATATCTTCATGTTTACCCACTACATTTGAGTTGGAAAATATAATAAAACATATACTTTAATGCAATTTAAAAGTGAAATCGACGGCGTTCTCTGGCCGCCATCTTGTCTTTTGGCATTCTCTCCCATTTCACCAACTCTGTTCTGATATAAGTAACCATTTGACACTGGTGCCAGGCATTCTACTTTTTGTTCCATACTAACGCTATTTTCGCCCGTATTTATATAAGGCTGGTCTTCACCCGTGTACTACAAGTACCGGGTGAATCTTTTATCTACTAGTAGGCTTGTGTTTCGTGTCCCATGATGGGGAATGTTCTGAGAGTCTCTGTTCTATCGTAGCTAAAAAAACACACACATTATATTAAGCATTTGAGAGAAGGCTGGATATACATTGGAGAGGACACCCATAATTATATAACTTCAGCGCTCCGTAAACCTCCATATATGTGTGCAAAGAAATAGTTATTTTTTACCATAACGAGCTGGCTTTCGAGGACCAATACATCCTAGATCAGCCAGAAGAGGATCTGTAAGTATATCTGTAAGTTATTTAATGGAGTGTCAGTAGCATGTCGCCCTGCTAATGCTACAGCAGCCTGGATAACTTGGGTTTGTGCACAGTCAGGCAAACCCACCGCGAGCCTCCACTGAGCTGGCGTGAGAACTACTTTCACCCTCACTCCCGTTAGAAATTTTGACCAAACTAATAAATGGTAGGCTAAATTGTTGGCCAGCCAAAGGTATCGATCTGAATCAAATCTTTGTGTTTTGTTTTGTCTTATTGAGGAGATTCTGATAAGACTCTGCCTTTGCCAAGTCAACTCAGGCTGAAGCTGGTACTTTGGGATGCATTGGTGTACAATCCTCTCACTGACTTGGCAGTGAGGGGATTGTACACTGTTCTCTGTGGCAGAGTGGTTAGAGTGTCTGACTTTTTTCTAGGTCAGATGCCTGATCTGAGGGTCGGTGGTTCGATTCCCTGTGCCCCCACCCAGCTCTGCCAACTTGGATTTCTACTGCTGTGTATAACTTACAGCGTCATCAAAGGCCGGTTTCTCTCATACCATGTCTATGTGGTGTGGGAGGTTAAAAATCCCTTGGGTCGGTAAAAGTGTAGGCCCCGGCTTTCTATCGACAAACTGGCCACAGCAGGAGCATCCACATCGCGGCCCTGGGAATCATCTATCTGATTGCAAATCCTGCTACCACCATCCACCACCGAGAGCACGCCCCACAAATCATACCTCTGCTCAGAAATCTCTTGAGATAACTGGTGGAAGAACATGATGAAGAAGACTGACTTGGCATGAAGGTTAAGCGTGAAGGTTACGTCAAAACGCAAATAGAACCATGGATATTCCAAGTAAATACATGAAAAAGTGGTATCGCTCCACAAAATTATGATATATCGAGCATTTCATTGCTCGTGACAACTCAGCCATAAATAGGTTGGTTGCTTGTTGGAGTTTTACGTCCTGGCACCATCTAAGGTCATATCAGGACGGGTACCGACTTGTGACAGGCGCACTCATGGCAACTTGATAGTGCTGCCTGACTGGGAGACTAGGCCAACAGCACCACAGTCAGTAACATTATTCTGACACTGAGTCAAACAGTCCTTGTCCTATCCTAATAATGCCGAACGCCTGGCTAGGAAGTGACAAGTAGACATTTGTAAGTCATTGATTTGACTCGACCACGATTCGAAACTGGATTGGAATCCCACGATTAACCAAAACAGGAGACAGAGACGCTCAACTAATTTTGCCATCCCTCCTGGTAGGCAGCCATAAATAAGTATACTATTACACTATCCGTTTCCTAGGGAGAGAACTGGGTGCAAAATACATTGTCAATATATTAAAAGCACCTCATCATTTGTACATTTTCTATTCTGTAGAAAACAATGGGTTAACAACAGAGCATCCTCACCACATTGTAAAATATTCTGATATACGGCATAGGGGGGATTGCAAATGTTCTATTACTGATCGGTGTACGTGACCAGGCGCATGTATGTGTATATATATGTCAGAGCTGGTGGTGCCTGAGTCGGATGTAAATAGACATAGTGGTGCTGTCAGGTCTGGGTGTGGGTGCACTCAGGGCCTACCCCCTCTGCTGGGATAGTCATCAAAGGTCAAGGTTGGTGGTGGCCATGGGGGCCATACAGATTGGTGGTGGTGGGCAGACCACCGGTAGCCATGGGGACCAGGAATGCTGGATCTCTATTGGTAGGGCAAAGAATGCTTGTTTCCGATTGTGGGAAACGTATGGGGTTGATACTCTACAATGAAACCATGACACCATATAAATAATAAACCAGAGGGCTTGACTCTCTCTTCTTCTTTACACTTTATACTTGTCCTTTCTCTTTGTCTGTATTGATTTCACCATAGCCTGCCTACACAACCACAGATTCGAGCCTTAGCCATTTTACAACATGTCGTGGGCCCTGATGATGGAGTCTCCAACTTGTCCTGAGCATACAGTTCAAACACTCTAAGCTAATCTAATCTAATACTTGCACGGAGTGGCAAACACCGGCAAACACTGGCAAACACCAGCAAACAGAAATCATGCGGGTTGGAGTCGCGCGCCCTTATTTGATGAAGTTGCTGGCTCGGTTTGCCAGTGCTATACCAGCTGAGCCATTGTGGGGGCCATCCACTCCATTCCAATCACGTGTTTATCGCACTTCACCAGCGCTGCTCCCGGCCCATGCTGCCAGATAGGGCGCAATGCCCCAGATAAGGATTGAGCTGCTCTCCCCCCACCAACCCCCACCACCACCACCACACACATACATCACTTGACTGGCGATATTAGGTTACTCTAAGTCTGGTAGCGTAGGTGCAGGAACCGCCAATATAGACGAGATCACCGTTCCGACTGCGCATGCACTGAAAACAGCGTTGGCAGCAAAGCAAAAGCGTACAGCCATTGAGTTTGCCAATCCGCATAGGGAAAAACTTCCATTTTATTCAAAATGAATCAAAATACATAACAATTTGGCACAAACATGGACGGAAGGATGCAATATAATAATTTAATGAATATGTTTAAATCACAACTCTCCATAATTAAGCATTTTGAGCTAAGAAACACAATTTCAGTCACTTTACAGGATGATGTTTACATCACCATCGATTAGCCATGAGTCATTCTTGTTCTAAATATTAAAATGTCAAATGTGTCAACAAAACCTTGTTTCAAAGAAATATATAACCAATATCTGATTAACCCTACTCATTTTCTATTTCTACATATATATGTCATTAACCATAGGATATAAATAAAAACATTAATACAATAAGTCAAACTGACTCTGGCTATGGCTCTAAGACTAGTCTGAGTGCCCAGATTTGTCTAAATCTAAATGCACATGACATAAGATGTGCTGATTATATTGATGTAAATGCAATGCTGGATACAAGATTAATACCTTAATTTATTATATATATACTTTTAGTTGGTATTCTATGTTTCAAACAAGAGCTGAGATGAGCTGAATCTATCACATTTCATAACTGCACCCAGTGTATTAGCATGTGCCATGTGCTTCTCATGGGTTTGTTTTGCAATGACGCATCCCACAATACACCGTGCTGCTGGAATGGCGATGTAGTCTATTGGGAGTCCTGATCATCATGAAATGGGGACTAACGGCGAAATTCTCCCCATTTTACATTTATTGCAAATTGCCTGCATGTCTCCCTCTAAATAATGCATAGACTACTTTGTACATGGTACATCATCATAGTTTCTAGGCCAACGCACATATATATATATATATGTGTGTATATATATGCTGTGTGATAGAGTGAATGAGCGTAATGGCCGGTGATGTGTGGGTGGGTAGGTGGTGCTATGTCGGGAGCTCACATGGTACCAGTAGATGACCTAATGACTAGAGCTAACCAGCCGATGACTGACCAGCTGCGGAATAGATGGTATCTTCTGGCTTATTATACTCATATAATGGCTTATAGAGCATATATATATTCTGGCGAAGTGTAATCATGAGATAGCTCGCTTAGCACCCACCAGGAGGCAGGTGGCGCCAACGTTGACAGTCCGCAACAAATGAATCCAGCTGTTGCTATTTGTCCATAATAAATACACATCTAGTACAGAACTATATCTAGCTGGAGCAGTGGCTCCTGACTATTTATATTTGCATAATTAATTATGCGTCATAAATCCGCTGGTGCGACTGAAAATAGCAACACTGATACAGTGTTGCATCTTACGGAGTATACCAATAATCATAATAATAAGTACCATTCCCTTCGGTACATTTATACTCGCATCATATTTTATACATCACATATACATGGCGTGTCATTTGTCATGTCGCCTATTTATGTAATTCCAAATATGTCTGTTAATTCACCGGGAATTTTATATAAGATAGAAATAACAATTACAATACGGGATGTTAATGAGTATGTAGTACAACAAACACACCCATCACGTTTTGCACTATTCGGTTTACACACTACTCAGTCTACACACTACCCAGGCTACACACTACTCAATATACATCCTACTCAGTGTAGAGAGAACACACTAGTCACTACTCAGTCTACATACTACGCGGTGTAGAGATACCTTAAGTGTGGCGTGGTTGGGTGGCCGCTGAATACTGCTAGGCTTAATCATGTTATACATCAAACTACAAAGGGCACTAATCCATCAACAAACACATGTACACATGCAGGTGGTGCTACAGCGTAAAAATGAGGGACCTTACTGCATTTATATATTTGAAATACAGACATGATCTATCAAGGATGCTTGGTATATAGCCCTAGATTGTCTCTGTTCAGACAACTCATTAAATACTTCAAATTTTCAGCAGTACACTCAGTGCCGGTGTGGCAGTAAATCGCAAACCCCTGGAAATTGCACACCCCGGGTTTGCGATTTACTAGGAAATCACAAACCCCCCCTGGAAATCGCAAACCCCCCTGTGTTTTGGGACCGATTCGGGCCAAATCTATTCAATGCGACTATATTTAACAGAATTATATACTCAAATCGTGAAATTTCATTAAATTAACCCTAAATTCGAAGCGTTATTAAGGCTACCGCCGCATTGGCGGCGATATTAATCGCCCAACGTAATGTAAACAAATCGCCGCCGCATCGACATCGCGTTCCATACTGGCGGCGGCGGCGATTTGTTTACTTTACGTTCGTCGATTCGAAAATATAACTAGTAATATCGCCGCCAATGCGGCAGTAGCCTTAATAACGCTTCGAATTTAGGGTTAAATTGGTAACCAAATAAGTGAAATTTGACCAATTTAACCCTAAACTCGACGAACGTAAAGTAAACAAATCGCCGCCGCCGCCGAATGGGGGTGTCATGGTATAAAACCCCGGCCCGATCGCAGCCCCTGCCGTGAAGACAGTTGACTAAGCATTTATTTTTGTAAAATAAATTTAAAAGCTTTCATTGGATTGATTAAAAATATCTTAATGCGCGATTGAAGAGGAAGATCTGAAGTATTTAATGTAACCTAAGAGCAATTTATGCTGAAAGTATTAAAAACAGAGATAATAGTGAAAGTTGGGATATTCTGAGTGTCAGTGCAATCTTCATACAGAAAAAGTGAAATATCTCTAAAGCTACACCACTTAGAAACAAGCTGCTTGGTACACATATAGAAAACATATTCGACGGATAGATTATATTAAATTTATATGGTTAGGATTGTGCATTTCTATTACACTTCAATAGACACTGGCAGTGTGTATTCGTTCTGCAGCCTGTTTACAACCTCTGCGCATGCGCAGAGGCCACGGCAGGGGCTGCGATCGGGCCGGGGTTTTAAACCGTGACAGGGGGTTTGCGATCTCCAGGGGGGATATGCGATTTCCTAGGAAATCGCAAAGCCCCCATGCCCATATATGGCATGGGGGTTTGCGATTTCCTAGGAAATCACAAGTGGGGGTTTGCGATTTACAGGGTTTGTGATTTCCTGCTACACCGGTTACCGTGTGAAGTAGGTGGTGGCGTCACCATCGGAGCTGAGGTTGTGGAGGCTGTAGCAGTAGATGACTTGTCCAGACTCTATCAGTCCATTGATGGAGTGACTGCTGGGGGCAAGGAGGGATATTCCAGGGTATTATCCTCATATAATTCTTAGTAAGCGGATATCTATATAGACCAGGGGGCATGGCTGAATAAGTTGAGTATCTGTCTCCCATTTTGGTAGATCGTGGTATTCCAACCAATGGTTGAGTCTAACCAATGACTAAAGTATTTATACTTGTTGCTTCCTAGCCAGGCGCTCAGCATAATTAGGCTATGGCAAGGACTGGTTGGCTCAGTGTCAGGATAATCTGATTGAGTGGGATATCAGGTCAGGGAGCTGGCAGCCTGGTCTCCCAGTGGTGCAGCACTATGAAGTTGCCATGAGTGTGCACTGTCACAAGTCGGTACCCATCCTGATATGACGAGAAATGTGGCCCGGATGTAAAACTCCGACAACGATGCAACCTATATATATATAGTAGTAGTAGATGACTATGAGAGGCTCCAGAGTCCGGGGACGGGCAACCGATGAGGGAGAGGAGGAATATTCCGGGTTATTATACTCGTATAATTCTTATACAGCATATATATATATGGATCGTGTTAAACCCTTTATCGTGTGTAATTATGCCTGTAGTGTCCTGCTCCCCCACCCCTGTCCGGGTGGGGGCGGGCCCCCATCATGCACCGCGCGGTCTGCTGCACGGAGTTTAGCCTCCACTCGCTCGGAAGAACTTCCCAGCGAGTGGCGTGTCGGGCCCCGCACAGGGGGTGGAGCGGTGCATGGGGGGCACCCCCCCCCCTACCCCCATCCCCAGGGGGGGGGGGAGGAGGAGCACTACAGAGCTTATTACAGGCGATAAGGGGCTTATCACTATCCATATATATATATATATATATATATATATATATTATATAATACATATATAGAGTGTATGTGTGCTGCGCGAGGGGAGCCACCCGATACATTACGGCAACGGCTGGTGGGGAGGGGGGGGGGGGCACTCCACCATATCGCCTGAGTGGGATATCAGGTCATGGTGCTGGCAGCCTGGTATATATATATATATATAAATATATATATAAACTGCAGTTTTCTAGATGAACACGCTTGACCTAGATACACCGGGGGACCTAGATCCAGGCGGCGCTAACCGGATGTGGCGCGCGGCCCACTTCCCGCCACCAGGGGGCAGCAGACAGCTGATGGGGCCGCCTAATTACTGGCATTGTTTGCCCATGACGTGGGATCATCATTACCAGTCGGCCTTTACCCCAACCAATTGTTACCCGCTCGTTTGTCAGAGCAGCCAGGGCTCGTCACGGAGAGCCGCTCACCGCCTGTCACGTGACGTCACGTGACGTCACGTGACGCTAGAGTGATGGCGCCACAGCCACAGTGACTGCTGGCGCTTTACTTACTTAAGAGGTTGTCACACTACGACTTATCGCCTTAGCGTATGCTGACATATGCAATTTTGAACCAACACGTCGGCATATGGCATTATATGTTATGTATATGTTGGGCATACGTTGTGTATGCTCGGGATACGGTCGCGTAGGTCGAGCCGCTAAAAATTGTGTGTGCACGTTCAAAATTGTCAAAGTATGTCGCAGTATGGCTCATACGTTTCTCATACGCTCAGCGTATGCTCGGTATACGCCAGCATACATCATGCAAACGTATTGGGTAGGTTGGGATAGGTTGGAACAAGTTAGCCATATGTTCAGCCTGTTGGGAACGTGCAGTCCGCATAAGCCAACGGATGCATACCTTTCTCCTAACATACTTCAAACATATGCCTGCCGTATCTCCAGTGTACTTAACGTATATGCCATACTTCTAGCGATGGAGTAACATACATAATGTTGGTCAGCATACCTTGAGCATATGCGGATGTTTTACAAACATTTTACGAGGCACATGAACGTTCTCATATGCTAGCAATAGGTCCGAGATATGTTCCGGCATAGGTTACATACTTTGTGTGTATGTTGTGTGTACGCCCATTTTTATCTCCCACCCAGCTAAGTTTAACGAATGCAGACATACTGGCAAATTGTCATACTTTGGGCACACGCCGTGCCATATATCATACTGTGACAGGGCCTTTAGCGATGCCTGCCATGTGGCATATTATGTCCATAATAGTATTAGTACAGAATATTGCCTTCAAGGCATTGGCCATGTTCATCGTTGCTTTAAAAAAAAGACGAGAGAAAAAAACTAAGTATTCAACATGATATTAGTGATATGTTTTCTACAGCGGCTGCTGCGTAATATTTTACCACTTACGATTGACAGCAACTAGACTGTGATAATTATGTGAGGAACTTACATCCACTTGTGATAGACGACAGATTAAGTTGCTCAGCTACTAATAACAACACGCAACAAACACCACTTGGTGGGACACCTGCATCATTCTTACTGTCACTATCACAGGGTGAAGGCACACACTTGCTATCCGGATCGCACTCTGTCCACACCTCTCTCTATCACCTCTCCGCCGGCCCAGCTCCTCCTTGATATGTCTAAACAGAGTTCCAGGAGGGGGAGCCCACTGGCTTTACACTTTCTACTCTTACTCTGTCCGTGTCTATGGCTCGCTGGATGGTCACCATAGAGCAAATAGGCACGGTCCTTTGACTCAACTCTCCTCATTTCTCTTTCCTAGATTCTGCCCATTTCGATTTCTCCCAGGCACACTTCTTCCCCTGACCAGGGTAGTTGTGTTCTTGGGTGGGGCCCTTCACCTATTACGATTTCTCTGTCTTTTTCTTGTTGCTAGAATGACCGCTGCTCCCACCTTTGCCCGCCTTCCTCAAACCCCTGCTGCTGACCGGATTCAAGTACTACACTACACTACACACACCTACAGCTCAACTAGATGCCGGACCGAAGAGATTCGCTGCCGCCCTGATGCCCTGCCGTCACTACGTTGTGAAGATGTCCCCAGTTTCTATGACACTCCCTCTACGAAGTTAAGTCTTCAACCACAGATTGGGCCGATTTATCGGAGCCTCTCTACCCAATGTTGCAGTTCTGCAACTGGTAACCGTCGTAAGGTTACAAACACCCCAATTGATTGATTGATTGGTGAAGGCATGGTGGAGGGTAGATCATTGTGGTGACAGATTAGCTTGTGGCAGATTGTGTCTATATTACAGCACATTGCCTTCAAGGTATTGACCATGTTCAGAGTTGATTAAAAAACAGATCAGAGAAAAAAACAAAGTGTTCAACGTG
Source organism: Branchipolynoe longqiensis (assembly GCA_030323885.1). Lineage (NCBI taxonomy): Eukaryota > Metazoa > Annelida > Polychaeta > Phyllodocida > Polynoidae > Branchipolynoe > Branchipolynoe longqiensis. Next base: position 75,944,887 of record CM059197.1, on the reverse strand, counting down.
ATATTAGTTATATGTTTATTACAGCGGCTTTAGCCTAATATCTCATCACTTCTGATATCACTTCCTATGAACAGCAACTAAACTGTGATAATTATCTAGGGGGCTAGAGGTTAAGTTGCTCAGCTACTAATAGCAATACGCAACAAACACCACTTTGTGGGACACATGACGCATTCTTCATGTCACTGTCACAGGGTGAAGGTATGGTGACACCGAGGTGACTGTTATGACACTTGACAGTGTATCTAATACCCGTCACACTACGACGTAATGAGCGAACGTGAGCCTAACGTGGTGATATTTCGTCATTACGTTGATGTACGTTGGATTACGTTATGATGACGTCATAATGACGTTAGACTGACGTCGAGCTACGTCACATTACGTTGTGTTACGTCGAGTTACGTCGATGTTTTGGACATGTTCAAACGTTTTGACGTAGGTCGAACGTAATGGTTTACGTTCGCCGTACGTTCTGTTCACGTTCAGCGAACGTCAATGATGTTAAACGGACGTTAGGCAAACATTCCTCACTACGTTCCACTACGTTCCACTACATTCCACTCGTTGACCCACATTAAAACCGGTGGAAATGTCCATGCGGCGTAATGGGAAAGTCAGGAGAACGTCAGGAGAACGTCAGGAGAACGTCAGGAGAACATCAGGAGAACGTCAGGAGAACGTGCATGCAACGTACGTTCACAGTCTCATAATATAGCTAACGTCACGTAACGTTCTTCTGGCGATGGAATAACGTTCATAACGTTCCGTGAGCGTCATTACGTTGACCTCTCTCGTTGAATGATGGTATCACTACTCACTATGCTTTACCAACGTTATGCTCTCGTCCACTACGCTGCATCCACGTTCAACTTGTGCCCAAATTTGCATACTACGCCGAGAAGTTCAACGTTCTTCACGTTCTCCCTACGTCGACGTCGTTACGTCGTAGTGTGACAGGACCATTAGGCAATTATAAGATTAATAACACATCACAGAAGAACCACAGTGTTCAATGTCCTAGTAGTCATATGGTTTGCATAGCAACTGCTGCGTAATATGTTATCACTTACGTTAGCCAGCAACTAAACTGTGATAATTATCTGACTGACCTAAATCTATGTGTGATAGCCCGGAGATTAAGTTGCTCACCTCCTAATAGCAATACACTACAAACCTCACTTGGTGCGCATGCCACATTCTTACTATTACTGTCGCAGGGTGATGGCATGCTGGTGGGGAGATGAATGTCGTGACAGTGTATATTAGGCAATGATAATCGTAAAAACAGATCATAGAAGAACCAAAGTATTCAACGTAATAGTATGTTTTGCATAGCAGCTGCTGAATAATTTTCAATCACTTACGTTAGCCCGCAACTAGTCTGATAATTATCTGACTGCGTTAACTCCGCTTGTGATAGACTAGAGATTAAGTTGCTCACCTACTAATAGCAATACGCGACAAACCCCTTTTGGCGACTTGCATGCTGCATTCTGACTGTCACTGTCACAGGGTGAAGGCATGGTGGTCGGGAGGTGATTGTGGTGACAGTGTATACAAAGACCCTATAATACTAAGACGGCTCACTCCCTATCTCTCCCATGGTGATGTACATTTTGCAGTGCCATCTTGTGGTGGGTTTGATCAGCACTGCCGGTGGTTGGTGTTTCACATGTAAACACATACAATTATATTATACATGACATAGGTAAGTCTGAATACACATCAATATGAAATTGCTATGAACAAATACACATCATCATCAGCATCGTCATCAGCATCGGCATCATCACACATCTTTCACATTCATATATACATTTATACATATAATATAGCACATCTTTAACCAGGAGAAGAGCCAGCGCACCAAGGGGTGGGTTTGATCATTTTGATTACACAGTAGAGGCTGAGTAAGCCGTCTTAGTATTATAGGGTCTTTGGTGTATATTAGGCAACGATAAGCTCGCCCTTGTGATGGCCTGAAGGGGCAGCACATTATCTACTGATGGAGATGGATATGTGCCAGGATGTAGTGCGTACAACAGTGTAGGCCTATTATGTAATGTGGTACGCGAATACAATCTGCAATATCAGCGGAATTCTAGATGACAGAATAGGATCATATTTAATGGCAATTTGTATTTATTTTACACATAGGTTTTCTGTCTGTGTTGGTTCAGATGTATGCAAGTTGCATCTGTGCCAGTAACACTGTATGATACATTAGATTATTTATTACATAGCATGTTGGAATAAGCCTGGGGCTTGCTACTCTGTGTAGTGTAGCCTAGATAAAAGATTGACCCCGCCCCAGAGTAGGGTTAAATACCAAACTAGTATGAATACAAACAAAAAACTGCTTCAATGGAGGTAGTGGTTCCAATGCACAATATTTATCTACTATTGGTGCACAGTTGAGAAATTGCTAGAGAAGGCAAAATAAACCAAACAAAACTTGGCACCCATAGAAAGCCCTCCATTTGACGTTTAAAGTATATTAATCTACGCGATTCAATCTATTTTCCCATTTAAAAGTAGCCGGTAAATAATATAGCTAGGTGTATGAGGAATATATTTTGCTTCTTAAATTAAGAATGTATTTAGTCATTTCCTTTACCCAGCCTCGCGACACTTTTTATAATTGGTTTTTCAGCGGCCCTTTTTCAGGAGTGGGTTGGGAGTAACTAAGTGTAGCCGTGCATATTGGTAAGTGGTTGCCGGATCGAGCCTCTCGTTACATGGCATCTGTAAGCACCACAGTCATACGCACAGCCCTACATACACTTCCATTCAATAAAACACTAGAGCGGTCACTATCTTGATGTTAAAGCTGCATAGCCCGATGAAAACATCAATTTTTCAAAAGCAAAACAATTATCTAGATTTGATTCGTTATATGTAAACTTTAAGTGCCACAGTCATACGCCTAGCCCTACGTACACTTGCATTCAATAATAGAGAGCGGCCACTATCTGGATGTTAAAGCTGCATAGCCCGATGAAAACATAAATTTTTCAAAACCAAAACAATTATCTAGATTTGATTTGTTATATGGCATCTTTAAGCACCACATACATAGACATAGACCTACATACTATTGCATTCAATAAAACACTAGAGCGGTCACTATCTGGATGTTAAAGCTGCATAGCCTGATGAAAACATCAATTTTTCCAAACCAAAACAATTATCTATATTTGATTCTACATATCTAACTTAGATACTGGCGCACCTACTTAACGATGTATTGGTACATAGAAGGGAAGAATGAGTCAATTTAATAGAAATTGTTAGCACAGAAACCTATGGTTTCATATTTTTGACATGCTAGCCAACATTAATTTGGCATGTTTGCACTTCAAATATCTCAAAGGTTAGCCAGTTGAAATAAAAGTTACTTCAAATTAAAGTAAGGTAGATTGTAGCGATGAACCTACTATGTTTATTTAAGTAATTCTCATAAGCAGACCTAGAACCAATGACCTAGTTACTAGTTGCTAGTCGCTAGTCGCTAGTCGCTAGTCGCTAGTCGCTAGTTGCTAGTTGCTAGTTAAGGATAGGGCTGCTAAACAACCTAACAGAAGAAGTGTTGGAAGGCTGGGTTAGCAATAAAGCCATATCAATTTGCAATTTAATGTGCTAAATATACCATTCAAATACTTATCTCTCCCAGTGTGCTATGTTCAGAGTAAAGAAATTGATCAAATAGTGTCCATAAAAAAACTTTAAAATTTGAATCGAGAGCTTTGGTTATTTGTTGCTTTATGTCCTAGCAACATCTACGGTCATACCATTACTAGGAATCGAGAGCATCGGGTGACTGTCATCTTCGGTTTTGTGGATTCTATCTCAGTTCATCATATATGCCAATATGGATAACTATTTTGTGTTGTAGTCAGAGCATGCATAACTTCTTCATAGTCGAATTGCGCTAGAACAGTTGTTTTGCTACGATTTACACATTGTCGTTCTTGATCCCTTGCGTAATTTATCCATAACTCAACATATCAAGACGTCTCGTTTCATACCTTGGGGTGAACCTTTGATCTAACTCTTACCATATTCCTTCTACCGAAGCCACTCTGAGAGGTCAACCATAGTTGGAAGTTAACATCAAGGTACAATAATCCAAGTGGCCCGATTGCCTGTGGCAGTGGTAGGCTGAACAGATATTGCTGTATTTAGTATTATTAATTTGTTGTTCGCTTCTTTCACTCTCAGGAAATAAAATGCAGTTATGCCAAAAGTGATTTGATATGAGCATTAGGCGATTGGACGAATCCATAGCAGTGCATGGGAAAAGCCATTTAAATGGTCCTGTATCACTTTGCCGGTAATGCAATAAACATGATGTATGTGCAGCAAAGCTTCTTGAGAGCTGCTCAAGCTATACAAATTAGAGCTGGGGAACGGACATCTGAACATACTGTTTGGCTTTCCATCTGGGAGGTCTCACTGAGCAATCGATATCTGGTTAACTCTAAAAGCCCGTTCACATACACGATAGTGAACGTAGTTGAACGTAGTGGAGGCTAACCTAGGTGAAGGTAGTTGAAGGTAGTTGAAGATAGTTGAACGTAGTTGAACGTACTGACATCCATAATTCTCCGTGATGAGAATGTGATAAGAACGTGTGTAGGCCATGAGTTCTGATTTAAGCTTTGGACATGTTCAAAAGAGAGGTACGTTTGAGGCAGACTTAGCCTCTGTGATGATACCGTACTCAAGCATACTCTAGCATACTTCTTACTGTACTATAGCATACTCTAGCATACTCTAGTCTACTCTAGCGGACCCTAGCATACTTTGACCTGCACACAACTTTGGCCATTCTGCCATGGTCACATAGTCATTAGTGGACGAAGCTGAATGAAGTTGAACGTAGTTGAACGTAGTGGACGGTAACATAGTTCAACATAGTTTGACATACTTCAATGTAGTTGGACGTACCAGGAACCATACCGTAATGTACCGGGATCCATACCATAACGTACCAGGATCCATACCGTAACATATTTATCCGTACCATTAGGTCGGTGATCAACCAAAAGCTGCCTTACCTTAACGTAGTTTAATGTAGTGACAGCACGTTTAACCCACGTTAATCTATCCTAAGTTCAACTATGTTCAACTACGTTTGCTAACGTGTTTGTGACCAGGGCTTAAGAGTCGGCTACGTTCAGAGTAAAGAATTGATAACATTGAGTCGATAAATAAACTTTAAAAGTTGAATTGAGAGTATCCAGGGACTGTCATTTGATCTAACTTCTACCATATTCCACCTACTGAAGGCACTCTGAGAGGTCAACCATAGTTGGAAATTAACATCAAGGTACAACAACCCAAGTGGCCCTATATTATGTGGCAGTGGTAGGCCAAACTGATATAACTTTATTTAGTAGTATTAATTTGTCGTTTGTTTCTTTCAATCTCAGGAAATAAAATGCAGTTATGCCAAAAGTGATTTGATGAGAACATTAAGCGATGGGACGAATCCATAGCAGTGAGTGGGAAATGCCATTTAAATTCTCCTGTAGCACTGTGCCGGTAATGCAATAACGATGACAGGCACTGCTTCTTGAGAGCTGCTCAACCCATACAAATTAGAGCGGCGGACAGGATGCAGTACCCATCTGAACATCGGACGTCCCTTTCTATCTGGGAGGTTTCACTGAGCAATCGATGCCTGAGTCACCTACATTAATAACAACATTTAACCACACACATCCCCTAAGGGTGATCACAATCTAATCTAATTTGCTTGAACAAACTCCAGCCTGTTTTTTGTGTGTTTCTTTTGGTGTAAATCATTTGTATTCATATACACATATATCTTGTATAAGTGCAGTAACGCTGGTTTACCGATTGTAAGTTTTACAGGTCTATAGGTAATTGCTAAGGGAGCAAACCCTGTCACTGTGGCAGCATCAAGGGTGGTTGATATAAGGAACTTCCAACATCTCCCGACCAGCCGCGCCAGTGACAAATAGTTTTGCACCTGTCTGGACATGTTCTTGCCAGTGTCAAACCTCTATTTGCTCCACGAGAGAGTGCTGCTGGGAACTTGCAAAAGCCAGCAGCACTTCCAACACTTTTGCAGGCAGCTTTCATGAAATGTTCTACTCTCAACTGTCTTCTGGTTACAGAAAGAGACGGTGCCCTCGTCTCCGGTTCAAGGATACCATCCAGAGTAACCTGAAGCTGAGAGACATATATACCGACTCATGGACATCACTTTCACAGCAGAGAGGTAAATGGAGAGCGGCAGTCAAGTAATGAAAGCAGTATTTGTCGCATCGTGACCCACAGCATGATGATGATGAGGTAATTACACAATGTTGTTTACAGGATTTATATATTAAATTGTACTTGGAATTAAATTCTGAAATTAAAGGGTACACAAAGCAATAACAGGATAATGCAACTTTAAGTAAGAAATTGCGATAATAACGCCCCCCCCCGGGTTCCCTATCAAAACATATGTATAGGTAACCCCACCGAATTGATTAAGGGGGGGGGGAGTGAAGGGGCTTGTAATAGGTTGTAGGGTGTCATGACTCTGGACTCATTGTACATCTGGGTCCATTGATACTAGTAAAAAAAACGAGTCCATCTGACAAAACCCCCTACAGTCTAGGCACATTTCACAGGTGTAGTGTATGAGCCCCCCCACACCCCCACCCCCACCCAAACCCCCACCCCCACCGCAGTCAACTCTCAGCCCTCTCCCCACTCTGTCAGGCCGTACACACTGATTCCCTGGCGGTACACGTATTTGGCCTCCCTTCACCTTTTGCTATAATTAATTGGATTCGGTTAAGAAAATTGTCTGTGAAATTACCGACAGGATATCTCGGCGAGCACCCCCCCCCTCCCAACCCCCCTTCCAACCTCTCACCCGGTCGCCGGGGAATCGGTAGAGTGCAGGCCAGGTCGGGAGTTCAATTCCCGATCGAGTCAAACCAATGAGTTACACAAATGATACGCATCGCTTCCTAGCTAGGCGCTCAACTTTATTAGGATAGGGCAAGGACTTGTTGACTCAGTGTCAGGATAATGTGATCGAGTAGGATATCAGGTCATGGTGCTGGTGGCTTGGTATCCAGTGGGAAGCACTATCAAATTGCCATGAGTGCACACTGTCACAAGTCGGTACCCATCCTGATATGACCTTACATGTTGCTAGGACGTAACATTCCAATAACCAATCTTCGCTACTGTTCGTTTTCACACTTCTAGTCAAATTGCCCAAGTTCTGACAAACAAACACACGAATCCAGAAAAAAACCATCCGCAATTAATTCGCATAGTTTGTATATTGAACTTAAAGCTGCATATTCCGATGAAAACATCAAATTTTCGAAATCGAAACATTCATCTATATTTGCTCCTACATATGCAAATCAGATACAACTGCACTTATTACGGATTTGTCACTGCATTAAGGGAATATAGAGGCAATTTAATATTGCTGAATATTATGGTTATTGCTGAATACTACAGTGTCAGAGTTTTGACATCCTTGCCAAATTTAGTTTAGTATGTTTGCGCGTTAAAATATCTCCAAAATTAACCCTTTAAATTCAAAGTTACTTCAAACTAAAGGAAAGTATATTATAATGATCAATATAATGTCTTCATCTAAACATTAATACCAGATGTTCAAAACCATCGGACTATGCCACTTTAAATGCACAAGTGTATTATAATTCCCCCATGGTTAAAGTTGCATAGTCCGATGGCTTTGAGTTTCTGTCATTTTCTGAGATAAATACATTAAATTGATCATTTTAAGCTACTTTACTTTAGGTTGAAGTAACTTTTAGTTTAAAATGGCTACCTTTGGAGATATTTGAAGTGACAACATGCCAAATTAATGTTGGCAAGCACGCCAAAAGTGTGATGCCATAGGTTTATGCAGTAACAGGTTCTATTAAATTGACTCCCCATGCCCTTCTATGTGACAACAAATGCTTAATACCTGTACCGGTATCTAAGATAAATATGCAGAATCAAATCTAGGTAAGTGTTTTTGTTTTCAAAATTTGATGCTTCTGTAGCTATTAGTTTCAGTGGGAAATATTGGTGTAAAATTGTGGTAATGCATGATGTATTTACTGTGACTCATGGCCGTTATCCAAATAAACTCGTCGGCGTTTAATTGCTTAAATTACCCATTAAACCCTCATCCATCAAGTCGTATCGCAATAGCAGTAGGAGAGGGTTCTTTCACAGGGTTCTGTACGTTTGCCTATTATATTAGGAAGGAGGCCAGTATCTCCATTCTCATATGAAGGCAGATCCAGATTGGATCCAACGGTGCGGATCGGCGCGACTTTGGCGCCACCTACGAGCACCCGGGACACTAAAACTGACCCGTGCATCGCGCACTGCCGCTGGATTCTTCCTCCCAGAAAATGCCATAAACACAAAAAACTTCGGATTATGGAATTTAAAACATTGGGAAATGTTGGTCATGCAAAGGACGTCGAGATTTCAAAAAGGTGGTTGCATTTCAAAAGCAAGGAGGAAGAACTGGGATCTTGCAGAACAAAGACAAATCAAAGAATAACAACCTGCGATTGGCTGAACTGCGATTGGCTTTTTAATTATTTGTTTATTTACAACAATACAGTGGGGTGTTGATACGTGCCGTTATCCAATCTGGTTCCCATAACCGCACCCTCTCCCTAAGACACTAACAAGCCATACCTGGTACTTGCGATGTGTCCTAATCCTCTAAGCATTATGTAGCTGACAACGCCTTCACCAGTTTAAGTGATTGACAAACATCAATATAATCCATGTTATTGTAAATGTCTATTTAAGTAGACACGGCACATCACACACAAAAAAACACGAGTAAAAATCCTTGAGCAAACAGAAATGTAAAAAAAAACACCCCAGAGAAAACAACATCATGTTCCGCCTCCTGTGTATGCATTGATTTGTAAAGGGAAACATTTGATCAAAAACGAACAAAATAACAGCAATCTTTCTTTAATTTAAATCATCAGGATTAAACTTATTTTAACCAGGCGCTGTAGCCGAATCGGTAGGGCGCGTGCCTCGCGTGCGGGAGATAGGGAGTTCGGTCCCCGGTCGATTCAAACCAATTTGACTTGTAAAATTGATGATCGTCGCTTCCTAGCCTGGTGATTGGCATTAATAGGATAGCGCAAGTACTGCTTAGCTCAGTGTCAGGATAATGTGACTGAGTGGGATATCAGGTCATGGTGCCAGCCGCCTGATTTCCCAGTGGGGCAGCACTATAAAGTCGCCATGAGGGCGCACTGTCACAATTCAATACCCATCCTGATATGACCTTAAATGTTGCCAGGACGTAAAACTCCCAACAACCACCAAGCCAGGCCGGGTGCCCAGTTGTCCTAATCCTCGAAGCATTCTGTATGTGACAACGCCTTCACCAGTTAAAGTTATTGAAAAACATCAATATAATCCATCTTATTGTACGCAGCTGTTTACGTAGACACATCACATCACACACAACAAATACGACTAAAATTCCTTGAGCAAACAGAAATGTAGAAAAGCAAAACCAAGAGAAAACAAATCATCTTCACCTCCTGTGTATGCATTGATCCATAAAGGAAACAGTTTTTTTCATCGATATGAAAATACGAAAAAATAACGGCAGCTTTTTTTGTAATTTAAATCGGTAGGATTACCCTTATTTCCTCACAGTCAGATCCGCCTTCACACTGGATTATGGAACCACTAGCCTTGTCATTGCAATATTCCACTCCAGTAAATCACGGGCATTGCTCAGCAACTAGAAGTCATTGGAACTGCTTCCAAAATCAACACAACCTGGTCATCTACATATCAGTCTGCTAATGCCTGGTACACACCTACCGTATACGATTTGTGCACTAAAACTCGCAACTCAACCCGACCCACTTAAAACTGAAAACGGCCTGATTCATTTTTTGAATCGCAATCGTAATCGGCCCGTTTTAGCCCTAAAACTGAGTTTTTAGTCGCGAATCGCAATCGCTAGGTGTGCACAGGGAGCGATTTTTGTGCACGAAACGGGCAGTTTTAGATCGCATACGGTAGGTGGGTGCGCACAAACGGTAGGTGTGTACTAGGCATTAGTAACCAATTACCAAGCCATCAATGCCGAGAGACACTAGTTATTGCTGGAAGCAGCGTCTTTCTGTTTCATTTATTCCCACCAGGGGGCCCGGGGGGCCCCCCCCCCCTCCTAGCCGTCCGCATTATGACAAAGCTGCGAGTCAGTTCAGCCGAGTTCTGTGGTGGATTGGTTGGTTGATTGTTTGGTTGTTGGGGGTTTTACATCCTGACATCTAATACCCCCATCACACCAAAGTCACATTATTACAGAAACTGGATGACTGGTGCAAATCTAATAACATAACCATAAATGCCAGCAAATCAAAAACAGTCCTCTTCTCACATAGACCACTACCTGAAAGTAATGCCAGTTCAAACTAGGAAACCAGGTGCTGGAAAAAGTAAAGCACTACAGATACTTACGCCTAGAGCTGGAGAGCCAACTAAACTACAATTGATGCATGACCAAAATCATACAAAAAGTAAATCACAAACTCTGGTTATTTTCCAAATTAAGAAAATTCATGACACAAGAAATGTCAATAAAGGTCTTCAAAGGAATGGTACTTCCATACTTTTACTATGGAGACAATATACATGGGAGCAACGCAAGAACTGCTCAACAAGCTGCAAATCTTAGAAAATAAAGTATTAAAAATATGTCTCAGGGTGGACAGAATTCACCCCACCTATTACCTGCAGATGCAAACCAAAGCAAAATTGCTTTAACAAAGAGATAGAAGACTAGTACACCTCAAAATACTCGCATTTCGGTATAGTCGTGATAGGAAATACCAAAAGCAACCAACCAGAGATACACAAATAAACAATGCACCACTAATAAAACAAACAAGAAGCCACATAAAAGCCCATGAAATGAGCACATTAGAAACGGCTGCTAAGGGTTGGAACACCCAATCAGTAAAAGAAAGACAGATCACTGAGCTAAAGGCATACACAAAATATCTATGTGAAAAATGGAGGACGCTGATGACACCCTAGGGCCAGAAGCCCAGATGGGCATGTGATAGATCATGGCCCACAAACGGGGCTGCCCCAACGGAGAAACCTGGACCACTGTCAATAGATAACAAACAACCACAAACCATCAAAAACAGAGACTCCCGATCTAAAAACATACAAAAATATATATGTAAAAAAGGGACACCCTGAAAACACTCTGGGGCAAAACCCCAGAAGGGCATCTGATAGGTCACGGCCCACAAACTGGGCTGCCCCAAGGTGGTAATCTGGACCACACTCATTAGATAATGAACAGCTACAAACTATTACAAGCCTATAAATGTAGAGAAGGCTAGTTCATAAGTAGTAGTAAAACAAAAACAACAAAAACTAATATACTATTCGTACCCACTACAAGGGTGATCAGAAAATATAAACATTATGCCTATGAGAACACCTGATACTAAATAATCACCATGTACCTGCTACTGTGTGAGAAACAAATACAACTTATCACCTCCTACTGTGTGATAAGATTAAACCATGCTGGCCAGCATTGAAAACAAGCCCGAGCACTCAAGCTTACAAGCTATGGACAGTATAAACACAGCATCAACAAAAAAACAACAACAAATAAAGTAGTTCTCACTACGTTCTTGAAAATGTTGCCGAACGGGCTCAAACTGTGTGCGAATGTAGTGAACGTAGTAGCAACGTTTTACTAACTGTTTATGAACTGCATGGACGGCCAAGGATGGAAGGGTGCTCTAGAACTTTGAGCATGTTAAAAATTGTCGGCAGCCATGTTCTACCCCGTTTTAGAATGGGGTTGGACGTTTTGAGAACTACTTTGGTGTGATGGCGGTATAAGGTCATATCAGGACGGGTATGGTGAGTTTATAGTGCTGCCCCACTGGGAAATCTGCACCATGACCCGATATCCCGCTCAGGTATATTATCCCAATACTGTGCTAGCCAGTCGTTGCCATATCCTGTTAATGCAGAGCGCCTGGATAGGAATTGATGAGTATCAATTTTGTAAGTCATTGGTTTGACGTGACTGGCAATGGTACTCTCAATCTCCCGCACGGGAAGCCTGCACTCTACCGATTTGGCTACCGCGCCCTGTTTCTCTGGGGGTTGTGGGTGGGGCCGCTTTGCCGCCACTGGCAGATCAGACAGGTAGGTGTGGGTAGGATGCTAACACCAGGGAGCCTAGGTGGTGTAATGGTTAGCACACCAGCCCGGAATGCAAGAAATGTGGGTTCGATTCCCGCTGCATGCGCAATATTTCCCATTTTAATCACCCCCCAGGACAGCAGCAGTAATTATTACTCTACATTTAGCTGACTGCTAATTGGTAAGCGCTCCGATTACTTCGATTCAATTTGACATTGAAACCCTATATCACCATCACTGCGACTTCCCATTTGCAATATGTGCAGGACACATCTTGAGAAGGCAGACAGGAAAGCAGAAAGTCTACACTGTTAATACTGTAGATAACGCCTCGAGTTAGAGGGCGTGGCAGCCTAGCCAGCCACCATCAGGCGGCAGCAGCTATCCGATATAGTGCAGGCAGCTCTCGCCACAAAATCCACGTCAATACCAGTGCATGATCTATTCACTTACTAACTGATCCCGGTTATATAATCAGATCACTGGGTGGGTATTACTACTACAACGTTGGAGAGGTAGTGTGGGGGGGGTGATTTCTTTGTTGGCGCATCTTGCTAGGTGGATTGTTAGTAAGACAACACGCTCGTGATACAGGCGGTGGGGCTGGGGGTTAGGGTGGAGGGGGTGCTGCCACCTATATCCCCACTCCGCCTCGGCCCAGGGCGGATCGGCGACGTCGGGACGTAATAGATGACGTCATAAAGGGAAAGTGTCGTCTGCTAGTACGTGAGGTCATCCAGGGAGACCACCAGGAGGAGGTTGGGAGTACGAGGCCGTTATTTGGGGAGGTGGGGGGGGGGGGGCGGGAGGCAGGTCTCAGGGCCGGCCGTGTGGTGTGCCGACAAAGGGGGATGTAGTCAGGGACTTGTTGGGTGTGTAGTGGAGGACAGTTTGGGGTGTGTAGTGAGGGATATGTAAGATGTGTTGGGAGGGATATGGTAGGTGTGTTGCTGGTTACATGATGAGTGTGTAGTGAGGCACATGTTGGGTGTGTAGTGGGGGCACATGATGAGTGTGTAGTAGAGGACATGTTGAGTGTGTAGTGGGGGACATTTTGGGGTGTGTAGTGGGGAATATGTAAGATGCGTCGTGAGGGATATGGCAGTTGTGTAGCGGGTTACATGATGAGTGTGTAGTGGGGGACATGTTGGGTGTGTAGTGGGGAGCATGTTGGGTGTGTAACTGGGGACTTGTTGGGTGATTAGTGGGGGCATGTTGGGTGTGTAGTGGAGGGCAGGTTGAGTGTGTAGTGGGGGAAATGTTTACTCTGTAATGGGGGACATGGTGGGTGTGTAGTGGGTGCATGTTGAGTGTGTAGTGTGGGAAGGGCGTCTGTGTAATGGGGACATGGTGGGTGTGTAGTGGGGGAGATTTGTTGTGTGTGTAATGGGGGACATGTTGGGTGTTGTAGTGGGGAATGTAGTGTGTAGTATGGGGGACATGTTGGTCTGTAATGGGGGACATTGTTTGGGTTGTGGTGGGGGCATTGTGGGTGTGTAGTGGGTGACATGGTTGCGTGTGTAGTGGGGGGACATGTTGGCTATGTAATGGGGGACAGTGTGTGAATGGGGGACTGTTGTGTGTTGTAGTGGGGGACATGTTGTGTGTGTAATGGGGGGACATGTTGGGGTGTGTAGTGGGGGACATGTGGTGGGTGTAATGGGACATGTTGGGTGTTGTAGTGGGGGACATGTTGTGTGTGTAATGGGGGACATGTTGGGGGTGTGTTGGGGGACATGATGTGTGTGTAATGGGGACATGTTGGGTGTGTAGTTGGGGACATGATGTTGTGTAATGGGGGACATGTTGGGTGTGTAGAGGGGGACATGTTGTGTGTGTAATGGAGGACATGTTGGGTGTGTAGTGGGGGACATGATGTGTGTGTAATGGGGGACATGTTGGCTCTGTAATGGGGGACATGTTGGGTGGGTAGTGGGGGGGCATGGTGGGTGTGTAGTGGGGGGGCATGGTGGGTGTGTAGTGGGTGACATGTTGGGTGTGTAGTGGGGGACATGTTGGCTGTGTAGTGGGTCACATGTTGGGTGTGTAGTGGAGGACATGCTGGCTATGTACTGGGGGACATGTGTGTAATGGGGGACATGTTGGGTGTGTAGTGGGATACATGTTGGCTCTGTAATGGGGGACATGTTGGGTGAGTAGTGGGTGCATGTTGGGTGTGTAGTGGGAGACATGTGTGTCTCTGAGTGGGGACATGTTGGGTGTGTAGTGGGGGACAATTTGCTATGTAATGGGGGGTCATGTGTGTGTAATGGGGGATATGTTGGGTGTGTAGTGGGTGCATGTTGGGTGTGTACTGGCTGACATGGTGGGTGTGTAATGGGGGACATGTTGGGTGTGTAGTGGGTGCATGTTGGGTTTGTAATGGGGGACATGTTGGGTGTGTAGTGAGGGACATGTTGGGTGTGTAGTGGGAGACATGTTGGCTGTGTAGTGGGGGACATCTTGGGTGTGTACCTGAGTGTACACATCGGCGCACTGCAAGACCACTGTCGGGGGGGGGGGGCACTATCTGACTCCCCGACCATATATATTGCAAATAATTGAGTGGACTTTTCCTATTTGATGCCCAGAGCCCCTCTTTCCCTGCAACTGTCACGAGTCGTGGTGCCCGGCTCTTTTAATTGAGGACCGGAGCGGCTTTGCATGCGAATAACGTTGGGAGTTATGAACCTGAACCGAGTCAAACCACTGACTTATAATAAACTTGATACTTCTCGCTACCTAGCCTGACGCTCGGCATTAATAGGATAA
Source organism: Branchipolynoe longqiensis (assembly GCA_030323885.1). Classification (NCBI taxonomy): domain Eukaryota; kingdom Metazoa; phylum Annelida; class Polychaeta; order Phyllodocida; family Polynoidae; genus Branchipolynoe; species Branchipolynoe longqiensis. Next base: position 75,929,872 of record CM059197.1, on the reverse strand, counting down.
GGACACAGATTCGTTAGTGATGTATCACGATAATGAGACTGTGTGGAATATTGGGTAATGGTGCCAGCGACCTGGTATATGAATGGGGCAGCACTATAAAGTCGCCATGAGTGTGCCCTATCACAAGTCGATGCCCACCCTGATATGACCCTTGACGTTGTTAAGCTATAAAACACCAACAAACAAACATCTTAAATGGGGCGCGTGCTCGGATGCACTGCATGGCGCGTCTCCTGTTAAGCATGTCTAACTTCCGGTCAGGATCCCCAATGTAAACACACACGACCGACCTGGTGCCATATTGAGCTGAGGCAGATCTAGGATGCACTCAGATTACTTAGGCCAAATATAAAAAGAAGTTGGTGATCCTAGGGTTCGGTCGGGCGGTTCTATCGTTATTTGTTTTTCAGTATATCATACAGTTCTAGAAGTTTCAATTTTGGAAGATTTTAATTAACAGTAGCAACCATATCCCCCCCCCCCACACGTTGTTTTCATTTATTCCACGGAAAATGCAGATTAATTCATATCCTGCTGAGTAGTGTGTACATTATATGCCAGACCGACGCATTTTTAACAGTTTAACATTTGTCAGGCACGGGCGGGTACGATCACCAATTTGTTTGTATTTGGCCTTTTATTTGGCGTCAACACACGCGCACATCCCCGTGCTGCCCTTAGACCGCGCATGTGTCGGCCCTTACTGACTTCCGGTGCGCGCGTTTCCATGGTCTACTTACCTGGCTGGCGGTAGTCAGGGCGTGCACCTGGAGACCATGACAGAAATGTGAAGTGGGAAGAGGGGGGGGGGGCGTGGCTGCGAACAAGTTGGCAATTTTCGGGCCTAAGTTCCGTTGGCACGGCATTTGTGCACCTGCAGACACGCAAATATTGCAGTTCACCCGCAATGGACTAATTCCACCTTTGTCCACTAGGGGGCGGGGCGGACTGGGAGATATATATATATATATATATATATATGTATCCCTCCCGGATATATATATATATATATATATATATATATATATATATATATATATATATATATATACCCGGGAGGGAATACTGAGGCAATTGAATGGAACCCGTTACTGCAGAAGTCTATCTGTGGTGTCAGAGTTTTAGCATGCCAATCTTTTCGAGCGAGTGGAGTGTCAAGCCTCGCGCAGGGGGGTGGAGCTGTGCCTGCCGGTACCCCCCTACCCCGACCCCTACCCCTACCCTCGGATAGCGGGGGGGGGGGGGGGGGGGAGGAGGCACTACAGATCTTATTACAGGCGATAACGAGCTTATCAATATATATATAGATATATATATATATATATAACGATCATTCCCTTCAGACTTGAGAGTCAGCTTTCGGTGTAGTGAGTCCTGGACAAAACTCGCCTTTATGCTTACTCTCATGTTGATTTTGTTTGTTTTTGTTTGACGTCCTAGCAACATCTAAGGTCATATCAGGACGGTTACTGACTTGTGAAAGTGCGCACTCATAGCGACTTTATAGTGCTGTCCGACTTGGAAACCAGGCCGCCGGCACCATGACCTGATATCCCACTCAGTCATATTATCCTGATACTGAGCCAACCAGTCCTTGCTCTATCCTAATAATTCCGAGCGCCAGGCTAGGGAGCAACAAGTATCAATTTTTAAGTCATTGGTTTCACTCGAACAGGGTTCGAAACCACGACCCGACGATCTACCAGCACGGGGGACGGACAGTGTAACTCATTCGGCCATCCCGTCTGGTCCTCTCTCATGTTGAAGATACTTTATTCGCTCAGTGCAGTGGCGTTGTCAACCACATGTTTTGGATGATTACAATATAGGCGCGTATAGCACATCACCCTTAGCCCGATGTCGTCCAGGCCCAGACCCTCGCGTCCGACTCAGTCACATTATCCCGTTCCTATTAAAGCTGCATAGTCCGATGAAAACATCAAAATTGTCAAAATCAAAACAATGATCTAGATTAGATTCTACATATCCTACCTGGATTAATGGTGCCCATATTAAGCATTTGTTGCTGCATAGAAGTGTGTAAAGTGCCAATCTAATAGAACCTCTTATTATTGAAGCCTATGGCGTCAGAGTTTTGGCGTGCTTGCCAAAATTAATTTGCCATGATTTTGCATCGAATATCTCCAATGTTTGCCACTTAAATTAAAAGTTACTTCAAACTAAAGTAAAGTAGACTATAATGATTAATCTCATGTATTGTCATGAGGGTGTTGAAAATGGGAAATATTGTGCCTAGAGCGGGACTCGAACCTACATCTCTTTGCATTCCGGGCCAGTGTGCTAAGCATTACACCACCTAGGCTCCCTGAGATCAACACACTACCCATGCCTATCTGTCTATGTGGTTACTTGCCTGAGAGGTCAGTGCAGACTACCAAACTTGCCCCCCTGTAATTGTAAGTATTTTAATGCTTACAATTACATACATACAGGCAATGCACTTACACATACATACACAGGGTAGGTTCAACAACCATACAGTGCATCGCTTGTACAGGATCATGGTCATGGCTACCAGAGTCATCGGTGTGTTGAAAATGCTCCCTGAGATCAACACACTACCCACGCCTGCCTGTCTATGTGGTTACTTGCCTGAGAGGTCAGTGCAGCCTACTACAGTATTTATCTCAGAAAATGGCAACAACTTTAAACCATCGGACTATGTAACTTTAATGACGAGTGCCAGACTAGGTAGCAACAAGTATAAATTGTGTAAGACAATAAACTGATCTTCGAATCTATTCAGTGCTTTATAATGATGTTATGGATGGATGTCACAAATTGAATGTCAATGGTTGTCTCTATTTGTATAAAATTAAAATAAAAAAGGGAAAAATAACAATTTCAACTGTGACATAATTATGCCAACTTCACATGAATATGAATTCCGCTATTAATTGGAATGATTCCTGCTATTATTTGGGATGTTTTCACCTTTGCTTTTCATATCACAAATGTATTGCCCAGTTTCTGAGATCGACCCTGCTTCCAGTGAGCAGTGGTTCACCAAACTCCTGTGTTATTGGGCGTCCGAGCGAAGCCCCTCAGCGGAATATGCGCAGGGGTATAAGCCTTGTTAGGGCAGGTAATGATCATAGCGGAAATGGCCGGTTGCCAGCGGACACTGGGTGGAGGGGGAGCGGGAGGGAGTACGCCACCTTGTGGCTAGCCCTAGAACCACTCACTCATACTGCGGCATTACATTATCAAACTCAGAGCACAGCGGCCTGATAATGGCACCGCATTGCTCCGCACTACACTGCACTACACCTCAGCGGAACATATACAGTCAAAAACCGGTACATCATACTCGAGCCAACACACGGTCTGATAACCAGAGGGCATAATAAGATTGTCAAACCCAGGACTAACAAGCGACTTTGTCAAAACTTCCTCACTGAAAGAGCCGGGAACACTTGGAACAGACCACCAGCTGATGTAGTGACTGCCCCAAGCTTAAACTCTTTCAAAGGACACCTCAACTGGGTAAATTACCACTACAGTCAATGCTCGCCGCATGAAAACTATAATTTCACCAGGTCCCACTTAGACAGGCCAAACCTGCTAACAGGCATTGATGCCTAATTTCTTAAGCAGAAGAGGGTAAGTGTAAGTGTTGTTCCGGGATGATCCTCGCCAAGAAATATTTCACAAGATTGTCGTGAGTGCGCCAGATACTGAACTAAATTCCCTGCTGCTAGCTCTATATCTAGTGATTGGTTACATTGCATAATGGTTTGCGAAATACTTCCTGACCCGGATCCTCCTGGCACAGTATGCACTGCAGTATGGTGCCGTTATCGGGCCTCTGTGCTCTGAGTTTTATAATGTAATGCTGCAGTAGTGAGTGGTTCTAGCGCTGGCCGCAAGGTGGCGTTCTCCTTGGTTATATTGGAAAAACGGAGAGCACAGCTTAAAGTTGCATAGTTCGATGAAAACATCAAATTGTCAAAACCGAAACGATTATATAGATTTGAATCTGCATATCTAACTTAGCTAGTAGTGCACTTATTAAACATTGGTCATACCACAGAAAGGAATACTGACGCAACTGAATGGAACCTGTTACTGCAGTAGCCTATGGTCGTCAGAGCTTGCTAAGATTAACTTGTTTGCACTTCAAATATCTCAAGGGTTAGCCATTTAAAATAAAAATTACTTCAAGATAAAGTAATGTAGATTATAACAACCAACCTATTCCATTTATCCCAGAAACTGAGAGACACTGAAATCCCTCGGAATACGCGAGAGATAAGATGTTCCATTGCACAAACAGAATATGTGCCAGATATAGAAATCAATTCGATGCTGCAAATTGTGTATCTAGTTATTAAATACCAGATTTTTGATATTGCATAATGGAATAGAACAGCTTAAAATGCAAGAGAGATCGGATATGCTATTGCACGCTCGGAATAAACCTGTAACAAATGAAATCTATGAACTTGTGTGTCTAAAACAAAAATGGCCTCCTCTTAAAGTAAGCTCATAAAATAACCGGAAACACCTCTGCTAGATTGTATTTGCTAAGGGGGTGGGGTGATGAGAAGAGGGAAATATATGGAACTTTGCAGCTTTGCTAAATTGATCTTGAACAATGACACTCAATAAGTCTTACCCAAGTCCCACTATGAAGTCAGAGGCGCATATATCATCGTCCCGCACCAAAGACCTGCCACCCCGGTGTAACGATTTCAACTTCCCCCCTTCTCAAGTTCCCCCCCGGGAATCTGAAAACGTTTTCAACTTCCCTCTGGGGAAATTAAAAACGTTTTCAGATTCCTGGGGGGGAACTTAAAAACAGTTTTCAGATTCCCACCCCCCCCTTATTTTCAAATTCCCCCCTCCGGGAATTTAAAATTGTTTAAAATACTTTAAAAAACGTTTTAAATTTCAGACCTATAATATTTTTTTCTTAACCATCTTGGAGACTTTTTGTGTCATTTGTGGTTAAATATATTTTATTGTACTAGTAATAATTTCCATTATGTTATTCTCTGTATATTATAATATTTGTCATGAAAAATAATCAAAAATAACAAAAAATTACAAAAATAAAGAAAATTCCCCAAAAATTGGGGGGAGGGAAAGTTAAAATGAGGGAGGGAATTTGAAAATGTTTTCAAATTCCCCTGGGAGGAATTTGAAAACGTTTTCAAGTTCCTGGGGGGGGGGAACTTGAATATGGGGGGAATTTGAAATCTTTACACCGGTCTTGCCCGCCTCCGTCTGTGCTATGCGAGTCACACTTGGATCCAGAGGAGTGGCAGTGTGCGAGCGGCATGCTTCAGAGTCACTCCCCCTGGTGGCCATCAGTCACGATAATCTAACCTTCCAAACCTGATGCCACGGCGCGTCGCACCAGTCTATAGCACAGTTTATAGCACAGTCTACCACAGTCTACAGCACAGTCTACATCACAGTCTACCACACCTTGTCTAGCAATCTAACACACAGTGTATAGCACAGTCTACGACACAGTCGATAGCAGTCTACAGCACACTCTACCACAGTGTCTAGCATAGTCTACCACACAGTCTATAACACAGGCTACCACGTATTATACCATAAAGTCTACTAGACAGTTTATAACAGAGTCTACCACATAGTATACAGCACAGACTACCACACCGTCTATAACACAGTCTACCACACACTCTCCTGTACAGTGTCTAGCACAGTCTATCACATATCCTCCTGCACAGTCTACCACCCAGTCTATATCAGAGTCTACCAAAAAACCTTCTGTACAGTCTACCAGACAGCCTTCTGTAAAGTGTCTCGCAGAGTCTACGACACAGCCTCCCGAACAGACTCCCACATGGTCTACCACACCTCCTCCTGAACAGTCTACCACACAACCTCCTGAATAGTGTCTTACAGTCTACCACACAGTTTCCCACACATCCTCTAGCACAGTCTATCACACAACCTCATGTACACTCTCTATTACAGTCTACCATACAACCTCCAGCACAGTCTTTATCAGATTTTACAACACAGCCTCCGATACAGTCTCTAGCACAGTGTGCCACATAATATAATATGCAGTCTTTAGCACAGTCTAGCACCCAACCTCCCGTACAATCTATTACAGAGTCTACCACACGGGCTCCCATACAGGGTCTAACAGTCTACCACACAGCCTTCCATACAGACTCTATCACAGTCTAACCACACAGCATCCCCTATCGTGTCTAGCACAATATACCATGCAATTTCAAGTACAGTCTCTAGCAGAGTCTCCCACCAAGTTCGTAGTCTCCAAACAAGCTCTTGCAGTCCCCCAAAACGAGTCTGTTCCAGCATGCGCCACCTAGTGCAGACGCACCTTACTTCAAACATCCGTATGTTCCACTGGCGCACTGAGCGATGTTTGTCCAAAAGCACCTTGCATCATCTTTAAGCTACTCTCATTAAAAGATAGCCACCACCCAGTCTGAGCACTCGCCAACGGGGATATCCAACCAAAATAGTACAAGCGCATCACCTGCGCACTGCGATCATCCTGTCCGAACACATTGTGTGTGACTTACAGTAAGAAACAGTTGCCCAAGGACCAGAGTTCATGGCGTGCTTCTATTCCCAAAGGCACAGGGCAGTTTCAAACTGATTGTATATCTCAAGCTAAACAAAATCAAAGGGGTCTCCTTCACCTACCAGATTCTCTGACTGCAGCTACGTAATCAGGTGCTACGTTTGTTTGTTGTTGTTTTATGTCCTAGCAACATCTAAGGTCATATCAGGATGGGTACCGACTTGTGACAGTACGCACTCATGGCGATTTTATAGTGCTGCCCCACTGGGAAATCAGGCCACTGGCACCATGACCCGAAATCCCACTCAGTCACATTATCGTGGCACCGAGCTAATCAGTCTTTGAGGTCTTCCTAATAATGCTGAGCACCAGGCTAGGAATCGACAAGTATCAATTTTTAAGTTATTGGTTTGACTTGACTGGAAATCGAACTCGCGAACTCCCGATCTTCCGCACGCGAGGCCTGTGCTCTACTGATTCGGCCACCGCACCCAGTCAGGTTGTAAAAATATACGGATTTTCGGTTCGGAATTATATATTGGCGAAGAGCATTATTATCCTCGGGCGATGGAGTGGGGACCAAGGTTATGTAATAGAAAAGCGATGGGTATCCCACTCACTGTGTGACATGTTAAGCTATGGGAAATATATGTTAATACATAGTGCCTGAGATTGTGATGAGATGTTCCTATATAAGAGACATTTAATGTTTGGTAAAATGTTCCCTCTCTTCACCAGTAAGGGTGCAAGTGGAGGAGAAGGACATTTTTAATATATATGTTTATTGTAACTGTCTGCAACTACCTGGCTAAGGGGCCGATGGGCCAGGACACCAGCCATACTGCATACATTATGTACACCACCTGCAGCTGGGTTGGGTGACTGCTTCCCATAGGGGGGGGCGTCGCCTCCCAGGCTGTGGAGGGTGCCTGATTGGATGGCTGTGGGAGGCCCAGTCAGCTGCACCCCTTTGCCCCACCTGACCACACAAGCCTCACTTTGATATTGATTATTATAGACACTGCTCCAGACACACTGGGCAACACACTCTACTCCTGACTCTTGAGTGAAACACACTCTCTCTTGGGCAGGAACCCAGTCACTCTGTCTGATGCTTCACCTTTCATATATATATACAAACTGAGCTGTGTGAAACAACCATGGGACTCTGGTTCAATGGGCTGTAGGCACTGATTCGTATACATACTAAAGAGGTAATGAGACTCTTTGTGGACAGAAGGTAAGGGGTCAAGGTGATAGGTCACTAGTAGGTGAAAAGGAGTTGATGCCAATAAAGCACAACTTCTGCACTGTCAATCTTGCGTGACTTGTCTTCCCTTTCTTCCTTATGAGTTGGTTTGAGAGGGGCATCAGGTGTGAACTGACAGACAGTTGTCAGAACACACATGGGAAGAGTTTGTGGTATCTCTGGGGCTCTGACGGCGGGGCATCCAGTAATATTACAAAGCGCTATGTGCCGCCGCACATTCTGAGCAGAAATTAAACTCATCAGTCATCAATGAGTCCACCACACTTTTTAAACAATTTATTGAAGATGTATACTGCCTATCATGGATAAGTCTGAATAGTCTTGTTTTCACCATTAGGCAGTTGGTCGAGAGAAATCCACGGTGTACACTTTCACCCACCCAAGGGATCTTTAACCTCAAACACCACATACAACTGGCCTTTGATGACACTGTCAGTTACACAGAAAGGATGAATTGGTGTCATCAGCGCCACTGATGGCCAACCAAGAAAAAGAAGAAGAAGCGACAGATGACAATTGCGTGAATCCTAGCAAATTATTATGTTTTTAATATTTTAAATGTTTTCACTCACAAAAGCAAGTGGACTAATTTGTGTTGCGTCCTGAGTGCTTATTTGACTCACGCGCCCAGATGCTCTCTGCCCTCACCTGCACCGCGCCGCCTCATACATCAGCTGGTCCTAAACCACTGCGGCCAGCAAGATGCAAACAGGACAATTACGCAAAGTGGATATCTATATATTGATCCTGCAAAACCGCGCGAAGGCTCGGTCGATAGGGCCGCGGCTGGGTATGGGCTCTGGCGATGAGAAGTCTAGGCAACAATAGACCGAGGCTAGAATTGGAGGGGGGATGGGTGTGGGGGAGGAAGGGGATGGGGAATGGGGGATGGGCAAGGGGCAGGAGGGAGGGTGAAGGGGGATGGGGGAGGCGGAGAGAGAGGGAGAGGGGGAATAGGGAGGGGGTATAAGGGTAGGGAGGAGAGGAGGGAGGGGAAGGGGGAAGGGCGAGGGGAGGGTGGTAGGGAGGGGAAGAGGTGGGAGGCTGGAGGTGGGAAGATGGAGGAGGGGGCGGAAGGGGTAAGGGGGTAGTGGTGGTGTTGGGGAGGGAAGATGGGAGGAGGGGTGAGGGGCAGGGGTTAGAAGGAGAGGAGCTGGTGGGGGAAAGAGGGAAGGGGTGGAATGGATGGGAAAGGGGGGAGGGAAGAGGGAAGGGGGAGGGGTAGGGAGGGGAGGGGAAGGGGAGGGAGGGGGAAAAGGAGGAGGGGAGGGGGAGGCGAGGGGGACGGGCAGGGGTCGGTAAAGGAGGGGAAAAGGGAGGGTGAAGGGGATGGGTATGGGAGGGGAAGGGGAAGGGGGAGGGGGGAAGAGGAAGTGGGAATGTGGGGAGGGGTGAGGGGGCGTTGAGGGGAGGGGAAGGGAAAGGGGAGAGGGAGGGGTAGGAGTAGGGGGAACAGGAGATGGGGAGGGGGATGAGGGTAGGGGAGGCGGGAGGGGGAAGGGGAGGGGAGAGAGGGGCGGTGCAGCAGCTGTTGGTGATATATGTCTGGAACTGGGTGGAGGAGGAAGTGATTTTAAATTCTGAGTGTTGCATGTTTGGAAACTGTCTAGGACATATGGTTTCGGGAGCAGGGGTGAAGCGAAGGCAGGGGTTTGTTCTTACAAGTATTGTGGAAGGAACTGGGCAGGGGGGTCCTATTGCGGGGTATAAAGAGTGGTGGAGTTAAAGTTGCATAGTCCGATGAAATATCAAATTTACAAAACCAAACCAATTATCTAGATTTGATTTTACATATCCAACTTAGATACTGATGCACTTATTCAGCATTTGTTTCTGTGTAGAAGGGGATACTGAGTCAATTTAACAAAACCTGTTACTACAGCTTGCCAAAAGTTATTTTCCATGTTTGCACTCAAAGTATCTAAAAAGTTTACCATTAAAAATAAAAGTAACTTTCAACTAATGTAAAGTAGATACTTGTGATCGATCTAATATATCTATCTCAGAAAAAATACAGAAATTCAAAAACATCGGACATTGCAACTTTAATATAACAAGGTGAATCGGTGAATTCCAATTGTTATTTGCTTGGGTTTAGTAGGCGGGGTTGATGAAAATTGGTTGGTTGATTGTAGGAGCTTTGGCTCCTGGCAACATCATATCACGCTTGTTGCTCTTCTGTTCTACTTCGGTTACTAAGAAACATATCCTAATATTGGTAATGGGATTCTAACCAAGGCAGTGTGCTGCAACCCCAATGCTGTAATGCTGTTTCCGTTGCTATGGTTGGTAACCATGGTTGGTAACCCTTACACAGCCGGCAGTCACCATTTACACGGGCGGCAGTCGACCACTATACGGCTGGCAGTCATCCCTTACACGGCTGGCAGTCACCCTTTACGCAGCCGGCAGTCAGCCCCTACACGGCCGGCATTCACCCCCGTACACATCCGACAGTCACCGTTTACACGGCTGGCAGTCAGCCCCTACAGGCGCGGCAGTCACCCTTTACATGGCCGGCAGTCATCCCTTTACACAGCTGGCAGTCAGCCCTTACAGGGCCAGCAGTCACCCTTTACACTGCCGCCAGTCAGCCTTTACACGGCTGGCAGTCATCCCTTACACAGCAGTCACCCCTTACACGGCCCGCAGTCATCCCTAACAAGCCCAGCAGTCACCCTTTACACGCCCGGCAGTCAGTCCTTAGACGGCCGGCAGTCACCATTTACACGGCCGGCAGTCACCCTATGCACGGCCGGCAGTCACCCTTTACACGGGCGGCAGTCACCCTTTACACGGCCGGCAGTCAGTCCTTACATGGCCGGCAGTCAGTCCTTACACGGCCGCCAGTCACTATTTACACGGCCGGCAGCCATCCCTTACAAGGCCGGCAGTCACCCTTTACACAGTCGGCAGTCACCCTTTACATGGCCGGCAGTCAGCCCTTACCCGGCCGGCAGTCACCCTTTACACGGCCGGCAGTCACCCTTTACACGGCCGGCAGTCAGTCCTTACACGGCCGGCAGTCAGTCCTTACACAGCCAGTAGTCAGTCCTTACACAGCCAGTAGTCAGCCCCTACACGGACGCAAGTCAGTCCTTACATGGCCGGCAGTCACTATTTACAAGGCCGGCAGTCATCCCTTACAAGGCCGGCAGTCACCCTTTACACGGCCGGCAGTCACCCTTTACACGGCCGGCAGTCACCCTTTACACGGCCGGCAGTCACCCTTCACACGGCCGGCAGTCAGTCCTTACACGGCCGCATTCACCCTTTACACGGCCGGTAGTCAGCCTCTACACGGCTGGCAGTCACCCTTTACACGATCGGCAATCACCCTTTACACGGCCGCCAGTCACCCTTTACACGGCCGGCAGTCACCCTTTACACGGCCGGCAGTGACCCTTTACACGGGCGGCAGTCAGCCCTTACAAGGCCGCAGTCGACATGTCAATCGCACTACATCAGCGGTAAACGGCGCCACTCGACACGGCCGCCACCCCTTTAAGGAGTAGCACTTCCATAGATAATCTCATTGAAGCTGCATGATGGGCCGCAGCCGGACCAGCCACTCGTCACACCCCGCCCCCAAACCACTTACAACGTGGTTCTACTCGGTTAAAGTCTAGGTCACAAATGCTGCGATCGCCGTACGGTACTCTGCTCTGCGATGTGTCTTGCGGTTCATGCAAATGTTACAGAGTTGCAGTCTGCGGTTTATCTATTCACAAAGCGTATGGGTCAACGCAAGGTGCCTTGCCCTTTGTGTCGAACTTTATGCATGTATTTAATATATAAAAATGTCATAACTTTCATAATATCGATCACACAAATACCAATTTTGTACCTTATTGATATTTATTTTACGACCTTTTCACTTATGTCAGCACATGTGACTGTAGAGTGTTGTGGATTCCTTGTGGTGTGATTGCAGCCTGTGGTGTTGCAATTTTCAGAAGTTACGATAACTTAAAAAAAATACAACCACTGCAGTGATCAGAAAACTTTACGGTTACCGTACGGTGACGGCAACCCACCATATGGTCTGCTAGATACTGCGACTTACGGCCGCCGCAAGGACACTGCAAGGCATTTGTAAACCGAGGCATGATCAGCAGGGCACAGGCTTCCCGTCCGGAAGGATTGGTTGGTTGTTGGAGATTTACGTCCTATCAGCTTAGGTACAGGCTTATGACAGTGGGCACTCATGGCAACTTTATAGTGCTGCCCCACTGGGAAATCAGGCCGCTGGCACCATGACCTGATATCCCAATCAGTCACGATATTCTGGCCACCGCACCCGGTTCCGTGCGGAAGGAAGGTCAGGAGTGAGAAACAAGGCCAAGTCAAATCGATGATATACACAATTGATGCTTGCCACTCCCTAGCCTGGCACTTGGCATTACTAGGATCGCGCAAGGACTGATTAGCTCACTGTCAGGATAAGGTGACTGAGTGGTATATCGGGTCATGGTGCTGGCTGTCTGATCTCCTAGTAGGGCAGCATCATTATACTAATAACATCACGATGAGTGGGGCACGGTCATAAGACAATACCCATCCTGATATGGCCTTGGATGTTGCCAGGTTGGAAATCCCTAATAAACAGACACCAGCAGTGCATAGTTGTAGTCAGTTCGAATTCTAACCAAAGGTACAGAGATATATATCACAGCCAAAAACAAATGTCACTCGCCCTTTAATGACCATATATATATATATGTGTATTATAATGATCTGCATACCCTGTATGGTATGCAGGTATTGCAATACCTCAGGGAGTTTGAAAAACCTGCCCTGCACAGTTCTAAACCAATGCCTTGTGGTACAGGTTCTTGACAGAACCGAAGGCTAAGGGAGCAAACCCTGAACAGAAAACCCATGTCACTGTGGCAGCATCAAGGGCAGTTGATATATGGAAATCCAAACATCTCCCGACCAGCCACTGCAGGGACAAATAGTTTTGCGCCTGTCTGGAAATGTTCTTTCCAGTTTAAGACCTCTATTTGCTACCCAAGAGAGTGCTGCTGGTAACTTGCAAAAGCCAGCAGCACATCAACACTTTTGCAGGCAGCTTTCATGAAATGTACAACTGCACAAAACATCATACCAGCTCGGTCGTCGCCCGGGTTACCAAGGACTGCGCTGCTCGATCTAATCTTCCTAAGAAGAAGAACACAACACAACGCCCAGTGAAGTTCACAACTATGATCGAGGCTCTACATACCGGAATGATGGCGAATGTTAGCATTGGAGTGGAAGTCTCGGAATCGTTTGGGGTTACCATTGGGGTCGAGCAAGGTTGTGTACTGGCCCCCACACTCTTCTCCATCTTCCTATCAGCAATGCTCGATGAGGCTTTCCGAGGCATGGGGGATGGCATCTATATACAGTCCAGACAGAGCACTGACATATTCAATGTTACACACTTCAGAGCGAAGACCAAGACTACTTGGATACTGGTGAGAGAGCTGCTATTTGCAGATGACAGTGCACTGATTGCCCACTCTGCTGATGAGATCCAGAAAATAGTGGACGCTTTCTCCGATGCATCAAAGAAGTTTGGCCTGAAGATTACCATCAAGAAGACGGAGGTGCTGTACCAATCCAACTCTACAAGAACCCGAGAGGAAGATGTCATGGTTGATGGAAACAAGCTGAACTCTGTTCCGGAATTCACCTACCTCGGAAGCACTATATCAAGTGATGGACGTATTGATGTTGAAATACAGAGGAGGATGGCCAAGGGTAGCACATCTTTCAGCCGACTACGGCAGAGATTCTGGAACAACACCATGTGTCTATGTGGGTCAAAGGCAAGATCTACCATGCAATTGTACTATCCACCCTACTATATCGAGCCGAGGCCTGGACAGTGTACAGATGACAGGTGAAAAAGATGCATGCCTTCATGATGCGGCATCTGCATTTGATCATGAGGCTAACCTGGAAGGACAAAGTGACAAATAAGGAAATACTCAAATGGTACACGGCTGCCCTCTATGGAAGATCTTTTGATCAAAAAGAATCTCTGGTGGACTGGACACCTCATGAGGATGTCATCAGACAGGCTACCAAAGCAGATCCTCTACTCTCAACTGGCTTCTGGTTACAGAAAGAGAGGGCGCCCTCATCTCTGGTTCAAGGATACCATCAAGAGAAACCTGAAGCTGAGAGACATTAAGACCAACTCATCGACATCATTCTCACATCAGAGAGCTAAATGGAGAGCGGCAGTCAAGTAATGAAAGCAGTCTTTGTTGCATCGCGACCAACAGCATCATAAATGAATAATGATGATAATGAATTATAATAATCTATAGAGATCTAAGGTTATATCAGGATGGGTACCGACTTGTGACAGTGAGCACTCATGACAACTTTATAGCACAGCCCCACTGGTAAATCAGGTGGCTGGCACCATGACCAGATATCTCACTCAGTCACTCACATTATGCTGAAACTTCCCCTATCCTATTAATGCCGATCGCCAGGCTAGGAAGCGACAAGTATCAATTGTATAAGTCATTAGTTTGACTCGACCGGGAAGCAAACTCCTGACCTTCCACAACGCGATGCCTGCGCTCTACCGATTCGGCCACCGCGCCTGGTGAGACCGGGGAAGTGGTCGGGGGGCGGGGGGGGGGGGGGGGGGGGGCGCCTAGGGTGGGGAACGGGTGGGATGTAGCGCTACCCCTGGTGGGGTAAAATATGACTGCGCGAGAGTGTGGAGAGTGTAGGTGCGAGTAGGAGTGGGGCTGGGGATGGGAGTGGGGTGGGGGTGGGGGTGGGGGTGGGTGGGGGGATGGGGGTGGGGGGAAGGGGATGGCCGCCTTGACCCGCGCTCACACAACGGTCAGTAGGGAATGGGGCTGGCTCTCCCGGCCCCATACATCACCCCCACTCCCCCCCGCCACTGACAGCCACAGCCCGCCACCGCCCGCACCACCCGCCACCGCCCGCCAGTGCCGGCCCCAATGTGTTATGACTGCAGATGGCGATACCTGTCCTATAAATTCTCGGCGCCCACTTTGCATAGGAGTTCATCCAATTCTAGCCTCCCTCATCTCACACACAAACATCAGCTGCAATTGGAGATATGTGATGTATAACGGATTATACGAGTTTAAACACGTGAAGGGGAATTTATTGTCTATATTATTGTACTAATCTGTTATATTGCCGCCTCCGCCACTCGATGGTGGTGCCTCCACCGGTCACCACTGTAACTACCGAGCCGCCAACCACCACTCGCTCCCGGGGATTGTTCTTCTTTTTCTTTTTAGGCGGGCGCCATTTATCCCCTAGTCAGAGAATATATAACTGACACAGTATTATTGTCTTCTGTCTTTGTTTGTGCTGTAGCAGCCCTTTATTTATATATATAGTATAGTTATACGAGTCTTACCTGGGTACAGATGATGGATAACTGGTATTTTACCGGAGTATTAGCCCGGGGTAATTGTGGGAGAGGGAACCTGGATTTTTCTTGGCTGTGAGTAGCCTAGAGGCTAAGTACTGAGGTAATATGTATATATATATATATATATATATATATATATATATATAACGCATAACGTATTATGCGAGTATAAAGATACAGAAGGGAATATTACTTATTATTATTGTTATCCTCCATAAGATACGACACTGTACCAGTGGCGCCATCTCGCCCACCTCATCTTCACCGGATGTTGACCAGTGTCAGTCGCACCGGAGGAATTTTGTATGGGCAAGGGCATATAATCCCTTGCCAGAGAATAAAAGGACTCAACCCACTAGCTTATTTGTTTCTCTTGTCATTGTACTGTACATATATATATATATACATATACACAATCCAAAAATGTAGTTTAAGTAACAGTGGTTCACTTGAAAATAATGTTAATTCTCATTAATTCTAAATTTCATATGATTACATGTTTATGGAGCAGGAACATAATACGGTAGGAATATAAAAGAAATTTAATTTGTGTGAATGTTTATCTCCATTTTGAGATTGGCATTTACGTGGTTTTGCGCCTGAACTCTTCATATGTGATGTATAAGAATTATGCAAGTATAAAGGGGCATAAAGGATCTTCATTATTATTACCACTGCGATGCTGCCTACTACTCTCTGGGTGATCCACCTCTGGGACAGGTGACGCCACCACCAGCCAAACCTTCACCAATGGCTCGAATATTGTCATGCGCAGACTGGAATAGTGTGTTTATGGATACATATGCCTATATATATATGTGTACAGATGTAGTATACAATGGTGGTCATACTCATATAACAGTTTGCCTACATAATGAAATGAGAGTAAGACATGATAGTGGGTGAGAGCGTATGATTTGACTTTGGCTAGAGGATTTTCAGCAGTATAGTGAGTGGTGGTTACAGTGTTCCGGGGTGGTGGTGCCAGCATCGGAGCTGAGGTTGGGGAGGCTGGAGCAGTAGATGGCGAGGACAACCTCCATCAGTCCGTAGAACTGAGTGAGTGATGAGGGAAAGGACGGATATTCCGGGTTATTATACTCGGATAATTCTTACACAATATATAATTTGTGCGTCAAGGTAAACATTCAAATGTGAGAGTGATCTATGTCCTAATTACCGCCGGTGCCCGGTGAATAGCTCAGCCTGTGTTTAAGGGTAGAGCTGCTCACTGAGTAACTAGCAGGAAGCAGAGACTGGTTGCTTAGTTGCACCATCAAGACCCTGGTTTCACTATAAATAGAACGGTCATTTCCACAAAACCCAGCCAGTCCTGGCTGCATTCTCAGATAGCTTAATCTGGTAGACATAAGCCGTGTTTACACGGGAAATTGTGAAACGTTCTAGACAAAGCGATTTATATGAGGTGTTTTTGAGGCGCGTTTACACGGACAGAGTTTAAAAAGTGTTTTGGCGCCGGGAACAAGCAGCCTGTGGTGCGCATGTAGCCGGCGAGCACTGCTATGTGTTTAGTTTACACTCATCGATTCGACTCAGATGTAGCTGCTATGTTAATATCGCTTGGAATTTAAGGTTAATTTAATTAAATTTCATTATTTGAGGATGTAATTCTGTTAAATATGATCTCATTTAATAGATTTCGGCCTAATCGGGCCCTAACACTGCCGGGCACAAGCGACTAGTTACTGCTCCCCCTGTTGCCGGCAAGCCCTACTATTTTATACTATCGCCGCCCGGGAACCAGCTGAATCGCTTCAAATAAACCACCTCCCGAGGTGGTATAGATGAGGCGTTTCATATGAAGCGATTCAGCCCTAAAACGCCACAGAACCGCGCCTACCCGGCAAATGTCAGTCGATCTAGACAAGTGGGTTCATATGAAACGTTTTAAATCGCCCGTGTAAACGGGGCTATATATGTGATGTATACGCATTTTGTGCATATAAAGGTGCAGAGGGGAGTATATATTATTTCTCTTCATTGTATCCTTTGGTGCGGAGAACCCCCTCCCACGTGAGTTCGTTTGTTGTTGTTTTACATCCTAGCAACATCTAAGGTCATATCAGGACGGGTTCCGACTTGTGACAGTGAACACTCATGGCGACTTTATAGTGCTGTCCCACTGGGAAACCAGGCCACCGGCACCATGATCTGGTATCCCACTCAGTCACATTTTCCTAACACTGAACACACCATTCCTTGCCCTGTCCTAATAATGCCGCAGGCCTGGCTAGGAAGTGACAAGTATCAATTTTTAAGTCATTGGTTTGACTCGACCAGGGTTCGAACCCACAACCCCACGATCTACCAGCACAGGAGACGGATGCTCTAACTCATTTGGGCATCCAGTCTGGTCCCCTCCCACGTGACCACTGGCGCCCCCATTGCCAGCTTTCCTAACTACGGACCTGCAACATCGTCACTCGCGCCAGAGAATATATCATTGTCACGGATGAATGTGGTCTCCAACAAAAAAATGCGGAAATCAAGCCGAGATTATTACACCAATAGTGAATTTCCGCGAAAAGGTGGATTTTCCCTCATAGACTTAGCGCTCGCTGTCAGGGAATCGTGGAAAATTGCCGGAAGTCAGGTTTCAACTATCCTTGTTCTGCCTATTTTATTGCCCATACCTAACTCATTCTTGGTTGGGTTATATTTTATATGAACATCTAAGGTCATATAAGAACAGAATTCAACCTACCCAACTGTTGTCATATACATCCTGATTCCTTGGAATGTTGCTTAACAGTAATCAGTCAATATAATAAAATCTCCGAAATCCACGAAGCCACGGAGATATTTCTTCCCTGATATATATATATATATATATATATATGAGTCAGGATCACGAAAAGAGGCCAATTGGGGAAAGTTGTCAGCGTCAAGCATGGATGTCGGCATCAATCGGTATAATTATAATTTAGCATTGACATAGGTGTTGGAAAGTCCTTACATTTATCCTGAATGTAAAGGTCGAGAAAATACAACAACCTTGTTTCTAGGATAATATAATATAAAACAAAGAAATGCACTACACTTTAAGAATTGCGACAAAGACATCTGTTAAAGGTGTCAGCATCGATCATTGGATGTCGGCGTCGATTGGTATAATTATAGTTTACCATTGACAAAGGTGTTGGAAAGTCCTTAAATTTATCCTGAATGTAAAGGTCGAGAAACCTCAACAACCTTATTTGTTTCTCGGATAATTTAATATGAAACAAAGAATTGCACTACACTTTTAAGAATTGCGATGCCGACATCTTCAATTGACCACCGATTGGCCCATTTTTGTGAGGCTGACTCATATATATATATATATATATATATACATATATGATTATTAAAGTCACCAGCCCACCAACACCGCCATCATCACGCATTCTAAGACACATGTTCACTCACAGTAATTCTTACATCGTGTCGGCGATTTGTTGGCACGCCGGGGCGGGGCATGGCCCGTGGCAGGGGCCGGCTGGCGCCTGGCGAAGCCCATCTGCATTGCCTCAGAAGGAGCTCGGGGGTGCAAGCAGGGCGCCACCAGGGGGCGGCACCATGGGGCACGGGCTGTCCGACGTGGGTGATGGAGGTATGGGGTTGTGGCGAGGTTTCACCCTCAACCCCGCCGTATTAGTTTGGCGCGGCAGGCAGAGAGGGCGGGAGGCGGGGTGTGGGGGGGGGGTAGGTAGGGGACGGGGGAGGGGAGGGAGGAGGCGGCGGGAGGTATGGGGCTGAAGGCAGGGGGCGGGAGGCGGGAGAATGGAGGAGGGAGGCGGCAGGCATGGGGAGTGTGACGTGAGGAGGGTGACGTGAGGAGGGTGACGTGGAGGGGAGGGGGCGGGAGGGGAGGGGAGGCGGGAGGAGGGGTCGGGAGAGGGATGAGGGATGATGGATGAGGGATGAGGGATGAGGTATGAGGGATTATGGATGAGGGATGATGGATGAGGGATGATGGATGATGGATGAGGGATGCTGGATGAGGGATGGTGGACGAGGGATGTGGGATGGGGGATGAGGGATGGGCATGGGGAGGCATGGGGAGGCATGGGGAGGCATGGGGAGGCATGGGGAGGCATGGGTAGGCATGGGGAGGCATGGGGAGGCATGGGGAGGGCATGGGGAGGCATGGGGGAGATGGGAGGCATGCGGAGGCATGGGAGGCATGGGGAGGCAATGGGGAGGCATGGGGAGCATGGGTGGGCATGGGGAGGCGGGGGACGGGAGAGGGAGTCGGCAGGCATGAGGAGGCGGGGGACGGGAGGAGGGAGGCGGGAGCAGGGAGGAGGAGGCGGGGGCGGGAGGAGGGAGGCGGCAGGCATTGGGGAGCGGGAGGCGGGGGAGGAGGGAGGGGGGGAGGAGGGAGACGGGGAGGAGGGAGGCGGGGGACGGGGGTGGAGGGAGACGGGGAGGAGGGAGGCGGGGACGGGAGGAGGGAGGCGAGGAGGAGGGAGACGGGAGGAGGCGGGACGGGGAGGGAGGCGGGGGAGGAGGGAGACGGGAGGAGGGAGCGGGGACGGGAGGAGGGAGGCGGGGGAGGAGGGGGAGCGGGGGAGGAGGGAGACGGGAGGAGGGAGGCGGGGGACGGGAGGAGGGAGCGGGGGAGGAGGAGACGGAGGAGGGAGGCGGGGGACGGGAGGAGGGAGGCGGGGGAGGAGGGAGACGGGAGGAGGGAGGCGGGGGAGGAGGGAGACGGGAGGAGGGAGGCGGGGGACGGGAGGAGGGAGGCGGGGGAGGAGGGAGACGGGAGGAGGGAGGCGGGGGACGGGAGGAGGCAGGTGATGGGAGATGGGAGGTGGGGGGGGCGGTTGCGGGTAGGTGGGGGGGGGAGCCGTCTACAGTGGGGACCTGCGTAACCTATCGTGCTGTTCAGACTATTGGTGCTCATATACTATTGACATACTTGCCATGGCATTCGCACTTCCGCCGCTGATATGTCTTCGACTGCCCCCCCCCCCCCCCCCCCCCTCCAACCCCAACCGCTCCAAACAAAAAAATAGCCCACACAGAAAACAACAAAACAAGCCCACCAATAAATCCAGTGCAGCCTTTTATCGACCTGCCTTATAATTTATATTAAGCATTTATTGCCCGGGCATAGGATGTGGCATGATTTATTTGTTGTATTGCGTCCGAGCAATATATAAGGTCATATCAGGAGAGGTACCGACTTGTGAGAGTGCACACTCATGGCGTCTGTATAGTGCTGCCCCACTGGGAGATCAGGCTGCCAGCACCATGCCATGATACCCCATCTAAGGTCATATCAGGATGGACACCGACTTGTGACAGTGTGCACTCATAGCAACTTTGTTATGCTGTTCCACTGGGAGACCAGGCTGCCAGCATCATGACCCGATACCCCACTCAGTCACATTATCCTTACACTGAGCAGACCAGTCCTTGCCCTGTCCTAATAATGCCGAGCGCCTGGTTAAGGCCCTGTCACACTACGAGGTAACGACGTGAACGTAGAGAGAACGTGAAGAACGTTGAACTTTTTGGCATAGTATGCAAATTTGGGCACAAGTTGAACATGGATGCAGAGCGTAGTGGACGAGAGCGTAACGTCGGTAAAGCGTAGTGATACCGTCATTCAATGAGAGAGGACAACGTCATTATGCTAACGGAACATTATGAACGTTATTCCATCACCAGAAGAACGTTACATACGTCATGAGACGTTAAATGTACATTGAATGCACGTTCTCCTGACGTTCTTGTGACGTTCTCATGACGTTCTCCTGACGTTCCAATTACGTCCCGTGGGCATTTGCACTCGGTTTAATGTGGGTCAACGTAGTGGAACGTAGTTGAACGTAGTGAGCAACGTTGGAATAACATCCGTTTAACGTCATTGACGTTCACTGAACGTGAACAGAACGTACGGCGAACGTAAACCCTTACGTTCGAGCTACGTCGACAATTTTTAACAGGTTCAAAACTTTGTCGCACGCCGACGTAACACAACATAACGTGATGTAGCTCGACATCAGTCTAACATCATTCTGACGTCATCATGACGTCACCCAACGTACGTCAACGTAATGACGAAACGTGATCACGTCAGGCTTACGCTTGCTCGTTACGTCGTAGTGTGACAGGGGTATTAGGAAGCGACAAGTATCAATTGTGTTAAGTCATTGGTTAGACTCGACCAGGGTTAGAACCCACGATCCCATGGGGTCGGATCCCCCAATCTCCCAGAGCCGGAGATGAACGCTCAACTCGTTCGAACATCCCGTCTGGTCGTATGATGCCCCGATGATATGGATGCCAAATTGAGGAACGATGCCAATATTATTGCTAATCATAGCTGCATAGTCCGACGAAAACATCAACTTTTCAAAATATCTATCGGTAACAAAACAACCGAACAATTGTAGAACGAACAGACTCTGATAGGGTAGGAGGATGGTTTGTTGTTGGAGTTTTACGTCCTGGCAACATCTAAGTGCATATCAATGAATGCTAAATTTGAAATTCTTGTGTAAAGCCGATACTCGTAGCAGGATATTATTTGTTAATGGACCAATATGTAAGCTGGATACAGTATAACCCTATTAAACCAAACTTGAAGGGCCCCTAGAAATTTGTTTGGATTCACCGATCAGTGGTTTAACCGACCTTTCGCTTTGATTTTGACTTTGAGTAAGCGTGTATTGCACATGTAATATACAATGTATGTGGACAGTTTCATTATTGTATTTTATGTATATACATTATAACCCTGTTAAACCAAGCTCGTTTAAACCAAACGATCGGTTAATTCAAACTTTTGTCCACGGCCCAGCAAAATACTACCATTTATCATAGGAAAATGTTGGTGGGGTCTCAGATGACCTTAAAACCACGTGAAAGTTTGGTCTAACCATACCGGGGTGGCCTGGGGTCCGACAATTTTGTTTGGATTAACCTATCATTTAGACTGACCGACTTTGCTTTAACCAACTTTTTTATATGATAAATGGTAGTATTTTGCCGGGCTGCCAAACAAAGTTTGGATTAACGGATCGTTTGGTTTAACCAAGCTTGGTTTAATAGGGTTGTACTGCATGTAGAATCAAATGTAAGTAAGCCTTACAGTTTTGAAAAAAAAAGTTTCATCGGACCATGCAACTATAAGTTTAACTTCGCTAACTGCCTAAACTCGACCATAGCTGCTGCTATGGCTTAACATTTCCCACTGCCGGGGATTGGAGCCAAGCTGTCATCTAATGCTAACTTGAAGCAAACACAGAACAGGCCCGCGCAACAGGCAATGACAGCCACCGCAGCAAAAGTCTTTACCAAAGCCCTGTGGGTAGATTAGTGTGTAAATGTCATATACAATGCCGCTGCAACTTCTCCAAGGTATGCCTCGGCGGGATCACTTAGGACTCGAACAAAGCCTCGCTTCAAGTGCACATCATCTTCTTCTGCTGGACTCTGCCTCATTAAGGCAGTGAATAGGAACACAGTCCCACAAGTGCCAAGGCGCCTTCTGTTTTTGTTTCTTTGTTGTTTTACATTCTAGCAACATCTAAGATCATATCAGGACGGGTAGCGACTTTTGTGACAGCGTACACTCATGGTGAGTACATAGTCCTGTCCCATTGGGTTGGTTATTTGTTGGAGTTTTCCGTCCTGGCGACATCTAAGGTCATATAAAGATGCGTACTGACTTGTGACTTGTGCACTCATGGTGACTTTATAGTGCTGCCCCACTTGGAGACCAGGCTGCCTACACAATGACCCGACATCCCACACAGTCACATTATCCTGATACTGTTCTAACCAGTCCTTGCCCTATCCTATTAATGCCAATCGCCAGACTAAGAAGCAGCAAGTAGTAATTTGATAAGTCTTAGGTTGACTCGGCAGGGATTCAAACTCCCAACCTTCCATACGCGAAGCCTGCACTCTACCTTTTCGGCCACCGTGCCCGGTACTCACTAATACTCCCAACGCAGTAGGCTGATGTCCATATTGATATCTTGTTCAGTTATTGTGCTATTCTTCTATTCTATGGCTGATGTCCATATTGATATCTTGGTGAGGTTTTCTGCTATTCTTCTATTCTGTGGCTGATGTCCATGTTGATATCTTATTGAGGTCTTGTGCTATTCTTCTACTCTGTGGCTGGTATCCATGTTGATATATTGTTCAGTTCTTGTGCGTTCCTTCTATTCTGTGGCTGATGTGCATGTTGATATCTTGTTCAGTTCTTGTGCGATCCTTCTATTCTCTGGCTGATGTCCATGTTGATATCTCATTCAGTTCTTGTGTTATTCTTCTATTCAGTGGCTTATGTCCATGTTGATATCTTGTTCAGTTATTGTGCTAGCCTTCTATTCTGTGGCTGATGTCAATATTTATATCTTGTTCAGGTCTTGGGCTATTCTTCTATTCTGTGGCTGATGTCAATATTTATATCTTGTTCAGGTCTTGTGCTATTCTTCTATTCTGTGGCTGATGTCAATATTTATATATTGTTCAAGTCTTGTGCTAATCTTCTATTCGGTGTATTTCCCTATGATCTGTACATTCACACAGATAAATATCCACACCTCTCCTTCTGTTTAACAGAAAGGAAAACACTGGGGCTGATGCTGTAGAATCAGATTCGGATGAAGGAAGCTAACACAGGAGTGAGTAGATAAGGAAGTTTATCAACCAACGAGGGGACAATTGAATCTACATCTTCCAAGTTGAGGGAGCGTCCCTTGCCAATGACCTTGACCTCGCGGGAGGGCGCCCGACCGATCCCTAAGAAGTAGTGCTTTTAAAAAGAGGGTTGGAGCCTATATGGTTTCTTTGTTTGAGTTTACATCCTGGCATGGTATGCAGGTATTGCACCAATACCTCAGGGAGTTTGACGCCCCTCCCCTGCAGAGTTGTAAACCACTGCCTTGTGGTACAGGTTCTTGACAGAACCGAAGGCTAAGGGAGCAAACCCTAAACAGAAAACCATGTCACTGTGGCAGCATTAAGGGCGGTTGATGCATGGAACTCCCAACATCTCGGGACCAGCCACTGCAGGGACAAATAGTTTTGCACCTGTCTTGACATGTTCTTGCCGGTGTGAAACCTCTATTTGCTCCTCGAGAGAGTGCTGCTGGTAACTTGCAAAAGCCAGCAGCACTTCAACACTTTGCAGGCAGCTTTCATGAAATGTACAAGCGCACAATACACCATACCTGCTCGGTTGTCACCCGGGTTACCAAGGACCGCGCTGCTCAAGCTCATCTTCCGTCGACAGTAGAAAATCAGCTAGGAGGAGCTAGATGGAGAGCAGCAGTCAAGTAATGAAAGCAGTCTTTGTCGCATCGCGACCCAACAGCATGATGATGATGATGTGTGGGGGTGGTAAAAATAAAGTCTCTATGTTTGAATGTGGAGGCCCAATGGGGATGAAGTGGGGGAGGTGCTGTGTTCAACTGGTGTTCATTTTGTCCGCTAGGTGGTGTGGAGGGTACCTGGCTTCCCTCCCCAAATCAACCACACTTTTGGAATTACGCGACAATCGATAACACACCACTCACTATATGAGGAGATGTGTCTGTGTTTTAATGTGAATTAGACGAGTCCAATATTGGGGAGGCATTTTGGACGAGCATGCATGGAATATTGACTTCCGGTTTGATGTTCTAATCGAGTAAAGCTGGATATTTAATTACTGCTCCTCTTCTGTTTTATGTTCTCTCCTACCAGTGGAATTGAATTGTAATATTTTGGCAATACAACATAAACACATTAACACGACATGAGCACGACATTAATGAAACATCAATGCAACATCAACACAACATTCATAGAATGTTAACGTCCATATTATTGTTCGCCCCTGGTATAAATGATTGGTGCATAATTTCAAATTGTGGTCGATTCGGCGTGGGGAGCCGACGCACCACCCTGGTGGAGGCATTCGGAACTACTCACATCTCACTGTGTCACGCAGTCACTCGGCGGAGCAGTTCAGGACGAAGAATGCTCAAAAGTGAACATGCGCACTACCCTCTTAAAGACTATCTGGCTCGGCTTGGGCGTCCTCTTCAGTGGACACATTGATCCCTCGAGAGTCAGCTTCCCTGGACTTAGATGCAATATACATTAGATAATCACATTAATAAAAAATAATACCGTTCCCAAAACCATTGCTGTTTCTGGCTCCCTCTGCACGAATCATCACTGAATCGCTCAGCCGAACATCATCTCCGCCTGCGCAGAAATGTTTTTTTTTTTTCTAACCCGTGCCATCGTGGTGGCACCCCTGGTAGGTGGGTGAAGTCAAAATGAATGCAGCAACACGAGTGCTCAGCTGCTTAGCGGCTGGGGATTCGAGGCCTTGCAGGGCGGAGTGACGCTGTATAGTTGTTTATCTCTCTCCTCTGAATAGCGCGTTTACATACAGTGCCAAGTTGCCCCGCCGAACAGAAGCTGCATACATCCAGCGCGCTCTACCGGGTGTGTTGGCCGAATCGATAGAGCACATTGCTCTCGCATGTGGGAGATCGGGAGTTGGTTTCAGGTCGAGTCAAACCAATGACGTATAAAATTGACACTTGCCGCTACTTAGTCTGGTGATTGGCATTAATAGGATATGGCAAGGACTTGTTAGCTCAGTGTCAGGATAATGTGACTGAGTGGAATATTGGTTCATGATGCCGGCAGTGTGATTTTCCCAGTGGGGCAGTACTATAAAGTTGCCATCAGTGCACACTGTCACCAGTTGGTACCTGCCCTGATATGACCTTAGACATTGCCAAGATGTAAAACTCCAACAACCAGCCAACCAATCCAGCGCGTTGAGGCTCAACTTCACAAAACAAAGACTGCATCCAAGGCTTAAAGTGCAATCACTCTTTAAGGAGTAGATGCAGACACAAGATATGAGGATACGGAGATATGTTATCACTAATATAGCAGTCAGTATATCAGTAAGGCTGTCTTTGAGGGAACCCATGTATACTATTGAAGGGTTCAGGGGGTCAAATCTATCTTAGTTATTTGCTGTAAAATATAATTTATTTTTGTGCTTTCCCATTTAAATATATCAAGTTTATATTGAGTAGGGCATTCCATAGGGAATGTGGCAGCTTATGCGAAGAAATGGATTTCATTATTGCAATGATGGCAACTTCAGCTCAAAGTTTGGTAGTCATGGCTTCATTTTGACCCCAATGTGTTATGTCAATTGTTATGCCTGAATCCTTCATATAAAATGAGCATTATAGATGTGGTGTGCATGCCTGACTGGAGAGTTAGCTGTTAGTCAGTTATTGGTTCCCAAATTGCGTTGCTCTGTTGCCCAAGTAGAAAAGGAGGATGTAGTTTTCTTATCTGAGGATTGTTGCTGTGTTTGTCGCTGAGCTGAGACCCAGCTTAGAGCTTCCGGTTAGCGCGTCTGCAGCTTTGTCTCTGAGGCAGACCCCAGTGCTTCCCTGGGATTCTACTCATTTTGGACTTCCGCAATGTGAATACTAGCTGTGGACGGGCTAATGCTATAGTCAGCATCAATCCCTGGTCCAATATTGTGTTGAACTGTCATTATATATATATTTTCAGTCTTTGACTGTTTTTGGAGACTGTGTATATATCTACGTTCACTGCTATATTCGGGATTCATGGATGGTCCCATTTCAATATACTGCCGGCATCTGGTGGAATCCATCTGTACCATTATACAGAAAACTATATCGGTGGCGCTATCTAATGGCAGAGTTAACACCACTCATCATTGGTTATATGACTCAAACTGGATGCCACTGTGGGTGAAGTGACCAAAGTTAGTATAAAAAAAACGTCAACATTAATATGGAATGTGTATGGTAGGCTTGGGGAAACATCAGGGGAGTACGATGATACACATTGGCAGCGTCGAGTAAGAGAGGAGTAGTGATCATAACGACCCTAAGAGTTAACCACCGGTTTGTACTATATATAGATTTCAGAAAGTCATGTTCCGGTCGGCCAACCTTGGGTTGCTCAAGTGCAAAATTACTCAGCGGACAAATCCAAGTCATCTTCTCGACAAAGCATGACCTCGAAGGAAAAAAACACTGCAGGCGCTCTCCAAGCGCAGACACACTACACTGCCTTTGGTTCGTTGAATGTGCAACACGCACCAAACTCCGGTATGACAGCAAAGCGTGCATGGTAGATACTGTAGTAGTGTGTGCACTGACCTCTCAGGCAAGGAGCCGCATAGACAGGTAGGCGTGGGTAGTATGGTGATATCAGGGAGCCTAGGTGGTGTATTGGTTAGAAAAGAGATGTGGGTTCGAGTCCCGCTCTAGGCGCAATAGTTCACATTTTCATCAGCCCCATGACACTGGTTGCCGTGATCATGATCCTATACAATCTATGGGCTGTATGGTTGTTGAACCTACCCTGTGTATGTATAAGTGCATTGCCTGTATGTATGCAATTGTAAGCATTAACAGATTTACAATTCCAGGGGGATGAGTGTAGTAGTCTGCACTTACCTGTCAGGCAAGGAGTGACATAGACAGGTAGGCATGGGTAGTGCAGTGATATCAGGGAGCCTATGTGTGGTAATGGTTAGCACACTGGCCCGGAATGCAAAGAGATGTGGGTTCGAGTCCTGCTCTAGGCACAATATTTCCCATTTTCATCACCCCCATGACACTGGTTGCCATGACCAGGATCCTGTACAAGCTACACACTGTATAGTTGTTGAACCTACTCTGTGTATGCATATAATATGTAAGTGTATTGCCTGTATGTATGTAATTGTAAGCATTAAAAGACTTACAATTCCAGGGGGACGAGTGTAGTGGTCTGCACTGACCTCTCAGGCAAGGATGCTCATAGACAGGTAGGTGTGGGTAGTATGGTGATATCAGGCAGCTCAGGTGGTGTAATGGTTAGCACACTGGCCCGGAATTCTATGAGATGTGGGTTCGAGTCCCGCTCTAGGCGCAATATTTCCCATTTTCATCACCCCCATGACAATACTCTACTCGGAATGCGCATGCGCAGAGCTTTGCAAGCAGCGTCCATGAACTTGCTGAGATGGAAAAGAAACCAAGCATCACCACATGGGTGTTTTTGAGAGTAATTAGACCAGTAACTGGAATCTGGGAAGTGTCAGGGCAGTTGTGTCTTACTGACGAAATCGGAACAGAAACAGTTGTCACGTATAATAACTAATGCCTAATCTTATAGACTAGCTAATATAGTGAGGAGAAAAGAGAATTTGGAACATCTTCTATTCTTAGTAAAGAAGACAAATAACGATACACATATATGTACTTATAACATATATTCTCAATTACAAAGTGTACAGTTACATGTCAATTCTCAATGGTATGATATTACACTCACAACTGTCTGTGTAGTCCATATGGATGATAGATACACTCAGCCCTCTTGGTGCTTATTCTATGTCTCAGTTACCTTGAGGAGTTGATATATATAGATGATCCATTGTCTGTGAGCTATTGCCAACTATACAGGCATAGAGTCTCAGTTGATGATGGATATACATGTCAGGCTAAGCAGCAGTGATGTGGGAAAAGGCAGACACCACAGTGACCAATCCACCTCACGCCATTGGTCAATACTGTAGAAGCTCAGCAAGTTGAATCCATCCCATAAGCTGTAACTAGCCAGATCTGGTTTCAGGCCTAACTGACTTGGAGATGTTGACGCCTCAATGTCTGGAGTAGAGTGCCGAGAGTGTGTGACTGCACTCCTTATATAGTTGCTGGGTAGGCCAGTTCTAACGAAGAGATGGGACAAGTAGGACGGTCCAAATATGTGCTGTAACCACTATAAAAGGCAAAATACCTGTTAGGAAGCAGTCTCCATATATTCATTGCTATGCTACACAGTACCTAGAGCTGGTGAGGCACCTGTACTAAGAAGAGAGAGATCCAACTGTGGGGGCTTCGAGAGAAGCGTAATAGTTATGAGCATAAAAGCCTGGAATAGCCAAAGCAGTGATCTAAGAAACACCAAAACACTGAATGAATACAAAAAGAAAATTACGAAAGGTTGGAAGTGAGATACAGATAAAGAAATATGTACTAAGTAATAGATCAGGGATAAACAGTAACTAAGCCATGAAACATAAAAAAAGGAATAGGAGACGTCTTGATAAAACAAACTATGCACACAAATATAATTTTTAAACAGCTAAAACAAATTAGAAACTCCCCGATCTAACACCATAAACAAACAAGTGTACAGACATTATTGATGAAGGAAATCAATCCATATAGATTATGACCACTACTGGACAGCGGCAAAAACAAGTGCATGTACTTAACCGTTATGAGCAGAATAAACAAAGAATCACCAAACAAAAGACTATTTGAAGTGATTCAGGCAAAAATTGACAAAGGCCTTCCGGGCAAAAATGAAACAATGACTACCGTCTTTGAGCTGAAGTGGCCATCATACCAATAATTAAATGTGGCTTCATCAACAGGCAGTGGCATCACTTTGCGCCTCTGGTCGTGGAACAGATGGCACCCTATGAACGTAGCTCGTTCCTCAGTCAGCGCTGTCCGACTCCTGCAGGAAAACGAGAATAAACATGACGGCCAAATTGTGAACTACTCAGGCCTGCCCGTTCACACTCGCCACACGATGGTCACGTGACTGAGCTGACTGCTCGGCAATTCTCCGCAAACAGGTTGCTTAGTTGGTTGTTGGGGTTTTACGTCCTGGCAACATATTAGGTCATACCCTGATGGGTACTGACTTGTGACAGTGCACACTCATGATGACTTTCTAGTGCTGCCCTACCTGGAAATCAGGCTGCCGGCACCACGACTCGACATCACACTCAGTCACATTATCCTGATATTGTGAAAACAAGTCCTTGACCTGTCCTATTAATACCGAGTGTCTGGCTAGGAAACGACAAGTATCAATTTACTCGAGCAGGGTTCGAACCCGTCGGTTCCAATCCCACGATCTACCAAAACGGGAGATTCATTCAACTCATTCGGCCATTCCGTCTGGTCAAAATTAGCCTGACTGCGTTTTACTTTGGGGCTTTGACGTTGGCATTGCTTTCACATACCCCTCCCCCCCCCCCTTGCACCTCCCAATTAAAATGTAAATATCGAAATTTCAGCTTCGAAGGATTAAAAGATGAGAAGACAGAGGACAGAGGACAAATCCATAAACAGCGGTGAGGGGCTGTGCAAAGCTCGAATCAGGATCCCTTTTCACATCTAAGGACGGGGGAATGTGGAGAATTATTGACAGGGCGTGTCAATATGAGTGAAATGTGCACTGTGAGACTACGTGAGTAGGGACTCCTGCACAAGGTCAACTTGTACCCACAAGGTTGGTGGGTTATTGGGGTTTTACGTCTAAGGGCATATCCGCCTAGGAGCACATTGATTTCTATCATCGGCTATTGTATTGTAAAACATATTGTCATTCTGACATATTTCTTGGGATCAAACCTGCTGCCATGACATAGGCTACTCTTTCCGATAAGTAGTGTCTTGGGGGTTATTGCGCCTAGAGCGGGAGTCAAACCCACATCTCTTTGCATTCCGGGCCAGTGTGCTAACCATTACACCACCTAGGCTCCCTGATATCAACACACTACCCATGCCTACCTCTCTATGCGGCTACTTGGCTGAGAGGTCAGTGCAGACCACTACACTCGCCTCCCTGGAATTGTAAGTCTTTTAATGCTTACAATTCCATACACACAGGCAATGCAACGCACTTACATACACAAGGTAGGTTCAACAACTATACAGCGCATAGCTTGTACAGGATCATGGTCACGGCAACCAGTGTCGTGGGGGTGATGAAAATGGGAATTATTGCTCCTAGAGCAGGACTCAAACCCACATCTCTTTGCATTCCGGGCCAGTGTGCTAACCATTACACCACCTAGGCTCCCTGATATCAACACACTACCCACGCCTACCTCTCTATGCGGCTCCTTGCCTGAGAGGTCAGTGCAGACCACTACACTAGCAAGGAGTATTTTAGATGCACTTTGCCACAGACAGGACAGCACATACCACAGCCTTTGATGAACCAGCTGTTGACACTCGACCGACTCTACCGCCTGAGTTACGTCCCGCTCCCTCGTCTACATCCACACATCCCCACATCTCCACAGCCCCATTGAGTTGCGACGTAATTCCACTAGAGTGTGCCCAGTGCAAGCTACTACAGAAAGGCCCTGGATTGCATTAGTCATTTAGCGGGGCAGCTGGAGATTGTAGATGCTGGTATGATGCATTTTCGTTTTAAGATCATGGGGTATATTTTCCACGTAGGACCAAACTGAAGTGCTACTGCAGGAGTCTGTACTGATCTCTCAGGGAAAGATCCGTATCGACAAGTACGCGTGGGTAAGGTGGTAATATTAGGGACCTTAGGTGGTGAAATGGTTAGCACACTGGCCCGGAATGCAAGAGATGTGGGTTCGATTCCTACTCTAGGCGCATTATTTACCCTTATCATCACCCCCGGGATACTACATTCAACTTCTGATGCATTTTATGTAGCATATTGTTTGACACTCAGTGATACATAGCACAGACACAATGATTTGGTTGAGAACATTAACTCTGGCTAGCCAACATTTCTAGCCTACCATTTATTTCTTATGGTCAAAATGTCCAACCGGAGTGATAGTGGTGCTCACGACAGCTCAGCGGCTACTCAAAGTGAGTTTGCTTCCCTGCGCACAAACCCAAGTCACCTAGACGGCTGCCTTCGGCGTTTCAGGCAATAGTAGCATTCGGTGGATGAGATGCTACTGGCACTCCAGTAATGATATTGATGTAATGTATTTATATAGCATATTAATGCTCTTTTAACTAAATTCTCATGTTCAGAGGAGCTTTACTAAACATACACTGTAATATGATGATCATTTGAAAGATCAGTATATCAGACTTCCAGTTTTATATATGGATGGTTCTTAGAAGCTGTGTACCACTTTTGTGACATGTAAACCAAAATTGAAAACATTAAAAAATAATAGCTGAATTCATGTTCATTTGAAAGGTACATGTTGTACATATGTCAGTTTTAAAAGTAGACTTCACTTTTAGATTGTCGTCTCATGCGAATTGACAATGACATTAAAATTACTGACGTAAGATCCATCGATAACAACATTTGAACACACATCCCTAACACCATTTTTAACATGGCTAAATGGAAACAAAATTCGATAGATTACGGGTAAGCAAATAAGACGATATGGTACCAGAAGAAAAGTTGAAGAAAATGTTTGGTTAGATCCCTGGTGTCGATATCCAAATTTTCACATTTTAACTATACCATACAATTATTTAGCTCATTTACCAGATTTGGGATGAATTTGGTGGGAAGGTCAGGAGTTTGGTTCCCGGTTGCGTCAAACCAATGACTTATCAAATTGATACTTGTCGCTTCCTAGCCTGGCACTCTGCAATAATAGGATAGGCAAGGACTGGTTAGCTCAATGTCAGGATAAAGCGACTGAGTGTGATATTGTGTCATGGTGCTGGTGGCCTGATTTCCCATTTGGGCAGCACTATAAAGTTGCCATGAGTGTGCACTGTCACAAGTTGGTACCCATCCTGATATGACCTTAGGATGTTGTCAGGACGTAAAACTCCAACAACAAATCAACCCATCTCACGGGTAGCGGAGGTGGGCTGGTGGTGGGGGGAGTGGGTGTATCCGGGCACGACGCGCTGACACCCGAGTCTTCCCCGCTTATAGTTATTGATATAATTGTTGCCTTCTTCTGTCATGTCTGGATTCCACATTCATAAAAGGTATTCCAATATTTGCAAGTGGTTTCCTTCAACCCGCACCGCGCCGGTGTAATCTAACACCCTTTCCTATGTGTGCCCCCTACCGGCATTATACCCATATATATATGTGTATATGCATATGTATATACATGTATATATATGTATATACATGTCATCGACCAGTGTCGTGGGGGTGATGAAAATGGGAATTATTGCGCCTAGAGCGGGACTCGAACCCACATCTCTTTGCATTCCGGGCCAGTGTGCTAACCATTACACCACCTAGGCTCCCTGATATCAATCACACCTCCCCACGCCTACCTGTCTATGTGGTTACTTGCCTGAGAGGTCAGTGCAGACCACTACACTCGTCCCCCTGGAATTGTAAGTCTTGTAATGCTTACAATTACATACATACAGGCAATGCACTAACAAATACATACACAGGGTAGGTTCAACAACCATACAGCGCAAAGCTTGTACAGGATCCTGATCACGGCGTCCATGAGTCGGTCTTAATGTCTCTCAGCTTCAGGTTTACATTTCATGAAAGCTGCCTGCAAAAGTGTTGAAGTGCTGCTGGCTTTTGCAAGTTACCAGCGGCACTCTCTCGGCGAGCAAATAGAGGTTTCACACCGGCAAGAACATGTCAAGACAGGCGCAAAACTGTTTGTCCCTGCAGTGGCTGGTCGGACACTGCAGGTGAAACTACCCTGTTTAAGTGCAGTTCCATACATCAACCGCCCTTAATGCTGCCACAGTGACATGGTTTTCTGTTTAGGGTTTGCTCCATTAGCCTTCGGTTCTGTCAAGGACCTGTACCACAAGGCAGTGTTTTAGAACATCTATACACATGTATATATATGCATATATATGCATACATATGTATATAATTATGTATGTTTGTTGATGATTTATACTGCCTATCATGGATAAGACTGAATAGGCTTGTTTTCACCATTAGACAGTTTGTTGATAGAAAGCCCGAGCCTGCACTTTTACCGACCCAAGGGATTTTTAACCTCCCACACCACATAGACATGGTATGAGAGCAACCGGCCTTTGATGACGCTGTAAGTTATACACAGCGGTGGAAATCCAAATTGGCAGAGATGGGGGCATGGGGAATCGAACCACCGACCTTCAGATTAGGAGTCCGACCTAGAAAAAAGTCAGACACTCTAACCACTCCGCCACAGAGAATAAATATTATGCACATATGTGTATGTATATATAGGTAAATCTATATACAGTAAAACCTCTCTAAATCGACCGACCATGGGACCGACTTTAAGTGGTCCATTTAGGGAGGTGGTCCGTTTAGAGAGTTAGAATAGCCTTACAATGTTATTGTTGGGACCCAAATAAAGCAATCGATATATGGGAGTGGTCCATCTGTGGAGGGGTTGGTAGAGAGAGGCTTTACTGTATATGTATATATATGTATATATGTGATATATAACGTATTATATGAATATAAAGGGGCGGAGCATTCTTGTGATATTTATTCCACTTGTATTATGCATGCTATTTATTATTTATCCATACCATGCTGCAGGCCGGATCCCGCCTGTCAAGTTTGGCGCCACCAGCACCTACTCACGTGCCTTTCCACACTGTTTGCATCACATGAGCCTACATTTTAAACTAGACGGACAATACAGAATATGCAAGCCTTTACGGGTCTGGAGGATGCCAATAGATTTCTGTGGTGCGTGTGGTATTAGCCACGATACGGCAGAGGACTGGTGTAAAAATAAGACAGATCGGGAGAACAACAAGGAGTTCTATAGCAAAAATGGCCAAATCTGGATTGGACAAAGTGACGAAAAAGGAAATACTCGAACGGATGGGGCTGCCCGTCAAATAAGATGTCACTTGTGGAGTTATGTGGGAGACATGATGCACAAAATCGAGGAACTAAGGTTAGAAGAGGAAGTATGCTGCTTGCGGGAGGAGCGCGACAGGCTCCTATCAGAGCATCAAGACACTATCCTGGAATCAGGACATGCTACATATGGACGCTCAACGAGACGCTCACGAGATGCCAGAAGATGACAGCGCTCAACCAGTAGTAGTTCCAGTATGAGCGACGAATGGAAATTGCGAAGTAAGTGGTCCCTGAAACCTTTCCTCAAAACTAAAAATGATGTTAGAAAACTTAACTGTCATGAGATTGTGTGTGCAAGAGCAGCCTGGGTGCTGGAAATCCCTACCATGTCGTTAAAAGATCACAGAGCTCTCCTGGAACATATATATTTCATTTCGCATATGGCGCAAAACGGTGAATATTTGGACAGTGCCCATGCAGATTACGTTCTGCATATGGAAATTGGCGGAAAAAAAGGGATTTGTTATCATTGTTACACTGTGTATGAACCTACACTGTACCGGTGGCGCCACCTGCTGGCTCCTCACCTCCACATGATGTAGACCAGTGTCAGTCGCACCAGAGGACCATTCATGCCACACCAAGACCTCGCATCTAAACCCAACACATGCTGGCGGCTGCTACACTGAGCAGCTCAAGCCATGGCCGACGTTCACACTTCCCAGGTGCCCTTCCTGTGGGACGCGGTGATGGTGGCACTTGGTATCCTTTATTGGCCTGCCTTGCTTCCAATCCGTACAGCCTGGCTGGAACCATGCTCCAACAGCTGAGGTTGGTAGGTTGTTGGAGTTGTACGTCCTGGTAACATCTAAGGTCATATCAGGACGTGCACCGACTTGTGACATTGCACACTTCTGGTGACTTTATAGTGCTACCCCACTGGGAGACCAGGCCACCAGCACCATGGCCTGATATGTCACTAAGTTACATTATCCTGACACTGAGCCAACCAGTCCTTGCCCTATCCTAATAATGCCAAGTGTCTGGCTAGGTAGCGACATGTATTCATTTTGTAAGTAGTATTTCTTAGAACATCAAATTGCTATTTGTACATATGTTGTGGTTCAGGTGTTTTTGTGTGTGTTTTTAATTTTTTAATTTTGTTTGTTTTCTCTCTTGCCTCATATCACCCATCTCATCTTCCCTAAAATTCACAAATCACTTAATTTGATATGTAAATATTCTAAGCACCATCTGGGCTGGATTGTAGGGCATCACGACCCAGGTTGCATAAGCGACCTTGATGCTCTACAATTCCATGTATTCGCTTTCTTTTGCCCTCAATAAAAAAAAAGTCATTGGTTTTGACTTGACTGGGAATTATTGAACTCACGATATTCCACACTGGAGGCCTGTGCTCTACCGATTTGGAGCAGCTGACGAGTTACTCAAGGCACATCGATTTGCTGACGATGTAATATTAACCACACCCCTACCTCTTGTGCTTCAACTCACAAGCCGGCAGCACTTCAACACTTTTGCAGGCAGCTTTCATGAAATGTACAACCGCACAAAACATCATACCAGCTCGGTCATCGCCCGGGTTACCAAGGACCGCGCTGCTCGATCTCATCTTCCGTGGACAGTGGAAAATCAGCTGAGAAGAAGGAGAGCGGCTGTCAAGTAAGGAAAGTAGTCTTTGTCGCATAGTGAGTGACAGCATGATGATGATGATGATGACAAGCTATATGCTGTTATCATCATGCGGTCGGATGCGATGAGACAGAGACTGCTTTCATTACTTGACTGCTGCTCTCCATTTTTGTGTTCCTCCTGGCTGATTTTCCGCTGTCGACGGAAGATGAGCTCGAGCAGCGCGGTCCTTGGAAAAACGCTGTATGGTTGTTGAAACTACCCTGTTTAAGTGCATTTTCTGTATATATGTAATTGTAAGCATTAAATGACCATTTACCAGACTTACAATTCCAGGGGGACGAGTGTAGTAGTCTGTACTGACCTCTGATGCAAGGATCCACATAGACAGGCAGGCGCGCGAAGGTAGGGTGGTGACATCAGGGAGCCTAAGTGCTGTAATGGGTAGTGCACTGGCCCATAGAATGCAAGAGATGTGGGTTTGATTCACACTCTCGGCACAAGATTTCCGATTGTTATCACCCCACCCTCCTCCACAACAGGAGCACCTCCAGGCAATGACTCACTCAGGTCGTACAAGGCGATGAACGGTCAACACACATGTGGGTGCGTGCTTGGGTTGGCGTTATCTTGGCCCCCAGCAAGCAGTGAGGAGCGACCGCTCGTCATAGACTGGGATCAGCTCGTTATAGACTGGCAGCAGCTTGTTATAGACTGGGAACAGCTCGTCATAGGCTGGGAGCAGCTCATTATAGACTTGGAGCAGCTCACTATATACGGGGAGCAGCTCATTATAGACTGGGAGCAGCTCACTATAGACTGGAAGCAGATCACTATAGACTTGGAGCAGCTCAGTATAGACTGGGAGCAGCTCACGATAGACTGGAAGCAGATCACGATTGACTGGGAGCAGCTCGGTATAGACTGGGAACAGTTCATTATAAACTGGGAACAACTCATTATAAACTGGAAATAGCTTGCTATATATTGGGAGAAGCTCGCTGTAGACTGGGAGAAGCTCGCTACAGACGTGGAGCAGCTCAGTATAGACTAGGAGCAGCTCATTATATACTGAGATCAGCTCATTATAGACTGTCACCAGTTCATTATATACTGGAAGCAGATCGCTTATAGACTGGGAGCAGGTCGCTATATACTGGGAACATCTCGTTATAGACTGGTAGCAGCTCGCCATAGACTGGTATCACCTCGCCATAGACTGGCAGCAGCTGACAATAGACTGGAAGCAGATCGCTATAGACTGGGAGCAGCTCATTATAGACAATGCGCAGCTCATTATAGACGGGGAACAGCTTGGTATATATTGGGGGCAGCTCATTATAGACTGGGATCAGGTCACTATAGACTGGGAGCAGCTCGTTATATATTGGAAGCTGCTCGTTATAGACTGAGATCAGCTCGTTATAAACTGGAAGCAGCTTGTTACGTATTGGAATCTGCTCGTTATAGATTGGGATCAGCTCACTATAGAATGGGAGCAGCTCATTTTTGACTGGGAACAGCTCATAATAGACTGGGAACATTTCATTATTGACTGGGATCAGCTCGTTATAGACTAAGAGCAGCTCAGTATAGACTGGGAACATCTCATTATAGACTGGGATCAGCTCATTATAGACTGGTAGCAGCTCGTTATATACTGGGAACAGCTAACTATAGACTGGGATCAGCTCATTACAGACTGGGATCAGCTCGTTATAGACTGGGAACAGCTCAGTATAGACTGGGAACAGCTCGTTTGGACTGGGAACATCTCATTATAGACTGGGATCAGCTCGCTATAGACTGGTAGCAGCTCGTTATGTACTGGGAACTGCTCAGCATAGACATGGAGCAGCTTGTTATAGACTGGGAGCAGCTCATTATATAGTGTGAACAGCTCGTAATAGACTGGGAACAGCTCGCTACACACTGGGAACAGCTCGCTGTAGACTGGGAGCACCTCGTTCTGGAATGGGAGCAGATCACTATATACTGGAATCTGCTCGTTATAGACTGGGAGCAGCTTGTTATATACTGGGAGCAGCTCGCAATAGACTGGTAGCAGCTCGTTATAGACTTGGAGCAGATCGTTATATACTGGTAGCAGCTCGTTATAGACTGGGATCAGCTCATTATAGACTTCAAGCAGCTCATTATAGACTGGGAGCATCTCGCTACAAACTGGGAACAGCTCGTTATAGACTGGGAGCAGCTCAGTATATACTGGGGCAGCTCGTTATATACTGGGAGCAGCTCACTATAGACTGGAAGCAGCTCATATAGACTGGGAGCATCTCGTTACAGACTGGGATCAGCTCACTCTTGACTGGTAGCAGCTCATTATAGACTGGGAGCATATCGCTATAGACTGGTAATCAGCTCGTTATAGACTGGCAGCAGATAGCTATAGACTGAGAGCAACTCGTTATAGGCTGGATCAGATCGCTATACACTGGTAGCAGCTCGTTATATACTGGGATCAGCTCGTTATAGCCTGGGAGCAGCCCGTTATAGACTGCGATCAGCTCGCTATAGACTGGTAGCAGCTCATTATAGACTGGGAGCATCTCGTTCCAGACTGGGAGCAGCTCACTCTTGACTGGTAGCAGCTCATTATAGACTCGGAGCAGCTCGCTATATGGATACTGGTAATCAGCTCGTTATAGACTGGCAGCAGATCGCTATAGACTGGGAGCAACTCGTAATAGGCTGGATCAGATCGCTATTCACTGGTAGCAGCTCGTTATAAACTGGGATCAGCTCGTTATAGCCTGGGAGCAGCTCATTATAGACTGGGATCAGCTTGCTATAGACTGGTAGCAGCTCGTTATAGTCTGGGATCAGCTCGCTATAGACTGTGAACAGCTCCCTATATACTGGGATCAGCTCGTTATAGACTAGGAACAGCTCGTTATAGACTGCCAGCAGCTCATTATAGACTGGGCATAGCTCGGTAAAGGCTGGGAGCAGGTCGTTACATACTGGGAGCAGCTCCCTATATACTGGGATCAGCTCATTATAGACTAGCAACAGCTCGTTATAGACTGGGAACAGCTTGCTACATACTGGGAACAGCTCCCTACAACTGCAGCGGGGTAAGTGCGGGGTGGCCATGTCTAAATGCGAAGTGCGGACGGATGCAGCCAGACGACCGGGTGCATTAGGAACAGGACCCACTACGACTTAAACATAGGGACGGTGGGTGAGGGGGGCTGGAGGCCGTATTTACTCAGTCGGTCGACCATTAGCCCCGCCCTCTCCCCTCCTCCCTCCGCAACCCTCCACGGCCACTACATTTGCCATTAGTTTCCTTAAGAGGCAAGGCTACCAAATATGTTCCACGGCCAAGGTCGCCGCGACCTTGTCAATATCATGTCGCTTAGCGCTGCATAGTCCGATGAAGCATCAAATTGTCCAAATCAAAAACACTCACCTATATTTTAGATTTTACATATTTAACTTAGATACTGATGCATCTGTTAAGCATCCATTGCCACATAGAAGGGAATACTGAGTCGATTTATTAGAAGCTGTTATCATAGTTGTAGAAGCCTCTGGTGTCAGAGTTTGGGTGCGCTTGCCAAAACTAATATTTGCACTTCAAATATCTCAAAAGTGAGCCATTTAAAATAAAGGTTACTTCAAAATAATCTAAGGTAGATAATAATAATCAATTTAATATATTTATCTTAGAAAAATAGCAGGAACTCAAAACCATCGGAGGATGAATCTATGAAGTTAAACAGACCCAGCACCAGCCACCCCAAATTGACACAAATATGAAATTTAAGATTTTTCGCTGGAACACGGAGTGCATGCCTATGCTATACTAAGAAATAAAGCTGATCCATTGGGGAATTAACAAAGTTGAAATGGGTCTAAATCATATCTTGTTCTTTGGATAGGAAGAGAAGAAAGGTCTTCCAGTTTGCACATGAGGACAATGTGCACTGCAGTTGTGTGTATGGAGTTTGCTTGATCCTGGTCGCTCTATAGCCAAGCATTGCCCCTGCCAGACATTACAGACCCTGTCTCACTACTCATCCTTCACTATCCACGGAGTTGTGGGAGTTCAGTTTGAAGAAGGTGCAATAGATTGGACAAGTTATGAGAACATGGATAATTGAATACGCAAGAACGATGTGTCATTTGCCCTTCAATACAAACAAATCATTATTCTATTAATAGACTAATTTCGGCCGCCGTCTCAATCTGCACGTCTCCTAGCATCATAACTTAACTTTAACGGACTAGCCCGCCTTTCAGCTCACTTCGACCTCGGCTGTGTCTCCTTCAACACGGGATCCCTTGTTTACCATCCCAACCACCCAACCAGCCAAGCTTGTAAGAATTCTATTAGGTCAAGTTCTGTAAGCCTCAAAATATCTTAAAGACATCATTTCTTGAACTCTGACATGTAACACTAAGAAAGAATGGTAATACATTCCAATATATAGTAAGTTGGTCTAGTGTCTTTCAATTACTATGCAATTTCTAATTGCATGTGATACACTCAGAGCAATGTAAACGACTAGATAAACATTGACTACGATCTAAGACACGGTGCATTGCCATCCTCTTGGGGTTAAGCGTCCTAACAAGATATATGGTAATATCAGGACGAGTACTGACATGTGGTATGCAGGTATTGCAATATCTCAGGGAGTTTGATGCCCCTGCCCTGCAGAGTTGTAGGCCACTGCATTGTGGTACAGGTTCTTGACAGAACCGAAGGGTAAGGGAGCAAACCCTAAACAGAAAACCATGTCACTGTGGCAGCATTAAGGGTGGTTGACATATGGAACTCCCAACATCTCCTGATGAGCCACTGCAGGGACAAATAGTTGTGCGCCTGTCTGGACATGTTCTTGCCGGTGTGAAACCTCTATTTGCTCCACGATAGAGTGTCGCTGGTAACTTGCAAAAGCCGGCAGAACTTCAACACTTTTGCAGGCGGCTTTCATGAAATGTACAACCGCACAAAACCTGAAGCTGAGAGACATTAAGCCCGACTCATGGACGCAATTCTCACAGCAGAGAGCGGCAGTCAAGTAATGAAAGCAGTCTTTGTCGCATCGCGACCGACAGCATGATGATGATGATGATGATAACTGACATGTGACAGTGTGCACTCATGCTGACTTCATATTGTTGCCCAACTGGGAGACCAGGCAGACCAGGGACCACAATCTAATATGCTGCTCAGGCACATTATACTGATACTGAGCTAGCCTGTCCTTGCCCTATCCTAGTAATGCAGAGCACCAAGCGACAAGTATCAATTTTATAGGTCATTGGTTTGACTCAACTGGGATTCCAAATCCCGACCTTCCGCGAGGGAATCCTGCGCTTTACCGATTCGGCCAATGGCACATATGGGCGAGTTGATGGTAAACCACTAGTGCTTCAAGTGTCGATATATATCTAATTATCACTTTTTTGTATCGGTGAGGGATAGGTAGGTTCTCACTAACGCAATACCTACATCTAATTAGGAGACCGGGTGTGGTGGCTGGATCGGTAGAGTGCGGACCTCATGGGAGTTTGGTTCCCAATCGAGTCAAACCAACGACTTATAAACCTGATACTTGTGACTTCCTAGCCAGGCGCGTGGCATTAATAGGATAGGGCAAGCACTGATTAGTCATGATAATATGACTGAGTGGGATATTTGCTCATGTTGCCAACAGCTTGACTTCCCAGTTGGGCAGCACTATAAATAACAATGAGTGTGCACTGTCACATGTCAGTAGCCGTCCTGATAAGACCTTCGATGTTGTGAGGACGTCAAACTCCAAAAACCAACCCGGCTGATTTCCCAGTCGGGCAGCACAATAAAGTCGTAATGAATGCACACTGTCACAAGTCGTTACCCATCCTGATATGACCTTAGATGTTGCGAGGATGCAAAACCCCAACAATTATCCAATCTAATTAGGATCCGTATAAAATGTAAAGTTCCCCGGCGGCGGAGTGGCAGAGCGGCTTGATTCGCCAACATTTTTAAAATTATTATTTTATTGAGGCCGTATTTATACTGTCCATAGCATATAAGCCTGGGTATTCAGGCTTGTTGTCAATGCTGGCCAGCTGTAGTGTTGGTGTTATCTTATCACACAGCAGCTGCTCATAAGGTATTTGATTGTCTGCATTTCAGTAGCAGATAGTTAGTTGGTGGGTATGGTTAGTAGCCTATTTTAGTTTTTTGAGGATTTTCTTTGCATATATATATATATTTTGTCTACTCTTACTACTAGACTAGCCTACTCCTATTTACATATCATAGGTTTGTACGTAGATGTGTGGTGTGCTATCTGGCTACTTTTAGCATGATTACCTTCAATTGGGTGTCCCGCTGGTGGGCCATGACATATCTCTTGCAGTGCAGTTTAGTGGGGGTTTCCTAGCCTTATTTTGCACAGATATTTGTTATATGTTTTTAGGTCAGGATTTAAACATGAATACACACACAGGGCGCCGTACCTACCGAGTGTGAGTCCGTGACAGTGTGGTCACTATATTAGACAAAGCCAGTCGGACACGGGAAGGAGGAGTTAGCTAGGATGTGCCTGGAATCCATAAATGGGTGTGCATTCACAGTCGCTAGGTTGGGAGGCCGGCTCATTATACCGGCAGTCCTAGCCGCGCCGCCGGTCACGACTCGTCACTGGCAGCCGGGCGTTTCTCACCATAGGTATCGGTGTTATGGACAAAACAAGGTTGTTTTATTTAACAATGCCTCTAGAGCGCATTGATTTTTATCATCGGCTATTGGACATCAAACATTTGGTCAT
Organism: Branchipolynoe longqiensis; assembly: GCA_030323885.1. NCBI lineage: Eukaryota > Metazoa > Annelida > Polychaeta > Phyllodocida > Polynoidae > Branchipolynoe > Branchipolynoe longqiensis. Next base: position 75,886,577 of record CM059197.1, on the reverse strand, counting down.
TCTGACATATTTCTTTGGAAAGCTGCCACTGCCACATAGGCTACTCATTCCGATAAGCAGCAACGGGTCTTTTATATGCACTTTCCCACAGACAGAACAGCACACACCACAGCTTTTGATGGACCAGTTGTGGACCACTGGTTGGAACGGAAAATAGCCCAAACTGTAAATGCGTCCACTGAGCAGTATCGATCGGATGACCCACACCTTCACAGGTGGACATGCTGCCATCTGAGCTACGTCCCGCTCCCTTCAGTGTTATGGGCGCCTGGTGGTATTACACTAGTGTGTGCGTCTTTGTAGCAGTATGTTACAGAGTGAGCCGTCTTATCGTCATCTAACGTCACTCTTGCAATACAACACTATTAGGAGACACGGCGCCCCAATAATACGAAGTTACCAATTTAACAACATTCAAAGATATAGTCATTAATGTTAACTTTGTTTTGGTGGTAAATGATATCTTTTATTCAGTGAATAAAGGTGTGTTTTTTTCAGCGCTGACGCACTGGTACCCCACACCCATTCCCATATTTAATATACAATATATTACTCAATAGCCATGCACGGCGCCACTGCAGACAGATGGATGCGCATCCTTTCAAAGTTAAAAAGAATGTCATGAATTTGTTTTTGTCATGCCTCTGAAATAAAGTGGGATTGTCTTATTCTATGTGCATTCAGTCTGAATATGATCGTAAATTTGTGCATGCTTTCAATCTTGAAATGGGGCGGGGGGTGTTTCTCATGGGTATCATCCTTCTATTGGGACATATACGTAGTCTAAAATAAACAAAGTTTGCAACAAAGAAAATAAAGAATAGGCTTCTTGTCCGAAAGAAATGCGAGATAAAAGGATTTATATTTTATATTTGCAGTGCCAAGGTTAGGGGAACTTTGTACTAATACATATGCTGAACATCAAGTTATTCTGTTAGTAAAACATTAAATCCTAGACTTCAGTGGATTTTTTTACGAAAAGCATACGGTGGTTGGTGTGGTTTCCTGTTGTTACCGTTATAAATAGCTCAGTGAATATCTTTGGGAGAAATAATATGCATCTGTGGTATTGTATCAGTAGATAATATGCGATGGTGATAGTATTTTGAAGCCCGCAACATGATTAAACGGTATCCTTGCCACAAGTCCTCAAAACACACCTACTTGTGTACTGGTTATGTAGTGGCTTTAACAAGTGATTTTAATTTTTGTAACACTTCCATATAAAACAAAAATAATCATGCCAATAATTCGATGTTTGATTAACGAGCCAATCAGAGACAATCAGAGGCAATCAGAGCCAACTGACCGGAGCAATTCATCACAATCAATCGTAATTAACGGACGCGTCCGAGATGCGCGCTGGCGTTCCCTGAGTGTGAGTAGCGCGTGACGGACGCTGCACAAAGATCACCAGCACACTGCCTGACCGCCCACACAGCGTCCCCAGAAGGTCGCCAATGGAAACCTGCAGCTCCTGAGGACATCACTGTTGGTTTATCAACATGTAGATGTCACATTGTCAGTCTTCCGCTTCATTTTGAATTCACCATAAATGGCGTGGTAGCACAACATGGTGCTTTTTTATGGGTGAGGGCGTCGCTCCCCCCACCTCGCCCTCCTTCCACCCCCGAAACCCTGGCTCCCTCCCTCCCTCCACCCAACCCCACCCAAGCTGGCCCCCTCCCTTCCTCCCTCCCTCCATCCAACCAACCCCCACCCAAGCTGGCCCCCTCCGTTCCTCCCTCCCTCCATCCAACCAACCCCCACCCAACGCTGGCTCCCTCCCTCCCTCCACCCAACCATGGCTCCCTCCCTCCACCCAACCATGCCTCCCTCCCTCCACCCAACCATGGCTCCTTCCTTCCCTCCACCCAACCCTGGCTCCCTCCCTCCGCCCATCCACCCAAGGCTGGCTCCCTCCCTCCCTCCACCTAACCCTAGCTTCCTACCTCCCTCCATCCACCACCCCCACACCCCCAACCCCCACCTCACACAGCCCCCCCCCCCCCTTTAGTCCAATGACAACCCAGCCCATGGATATTCATGAGTGGCCTTCAAATAGTCAGCACAATGCATGGCTTGCACAGCGCCATCTGTGCCTTGTGAGGGGGCGGGGGGAGGCGGGGGCGCCGGGCGCAGGGCAGAGGATGAGGGGCGGCGAGGGAGAAGAGGATAGAAAGCGTGGCCAGGTCCTATTCTCATTGGCACTCACCAGCAATCTAGTGGCAGCCATTGCTAAAACCCGCCTATTATAGGTGAGGCCCGGGCGTTTTCACATCAAGGACTACATCACCAGGATAAAATCTGCGCCGTTTAACGGGGATACAGTGGTCCTGATAAGTCGCTGATAACAAATATACACATTAGGAATGTCATTCAATTAAAGCTGCATAGTCAGATAATGCATCACATTTGCAAAACAAAAACACTCATCTAGTTTTGATTCTACATAGGTAACTTAGATATTGATGTGCTTATTAAGCATGGGTTGACCCATAGAAGCGTATGCTAATTCTTGAAGATTTAGAAGATTTATACTGCCTATCATGGATAAGTCAGAATAGACTTGTTTTCACCATTACACAGTTTGTCGAGAGAAAGGCCGAGCCTACACTTTTACCGACCCAAGGGATTTTTAACCTCCCACATCACATAGACATGATATGAGAGCAACTGGCCTTTGTTGACGCTGTAAGTTATACACAGCGGTGGAAATCCAAATTAGCAGAGATGGGAGCACGGGGAATCGAACCACCGACACTCAGATTAGGAGTCTGACCTAGAAAAAAGTCAGACACTCTAACCACTCTGCCACAGAGAACACCGCAATTCAGTTTATCAGAACCTGTTACTGCATAATCCTGCCAAAATTAATTTAGGATGTTTGCGCTTCAAATATTTCAATAGTAAGCCATTTATAACCTAAGTTACTTCAACCTAAACTAAGGTCGCTTGTACCAATGAATTTAATATATTTATGTTTGTACATGGCCTATCGACCTTTAAGTGATACACTGGATAGAATGTTTGCATTTTGAAACGCCCCCCCCCCCTGAGAATATTGTTCTGTTAGCCTTTGCTGGCAAGCTAGTGCGACTGGACTGTGTCCATTCACACGCTAGCCAAGAAGTTGACTGGAAAGGTCATTTCACCTTCAAAGCTCCCACTTGTGATTGGGCATTCCGTTGAAGAAGGTGACGGAAATTGGATGCCTAGTGCAGTACGTGACTGGATCTGGAACTGTTGTGTGCAGCGTCAGCAGGCAGGCAAAGGCAGTTAAGCGCTCGCATTAAAGTTGTATAGTCTGATGGTTTTGACATTATATCACTTTTCTGAGATAAATATATCAAACTGATTGTCATGATGTAGCTTAGTTTAGTTTGAGGTAACATTGACCTTGAATGGCTATCTTTTGAGATATTTGAAGTCTGTGGTGGAGTGGTTAGAGTGTCTGACTTTTTTCTAGGTCAGTACTCCTAATCTGAGGGTCGGCGGTTCGATTCCCCGTGCCCCCAGCTCTGCCAATTTGGATTTACACCACTGTGTATAACTTACAGTGTCATCAAAGGCCGGTTGCTCTCATACCATGTCTATGTGGTTTGGGAGGTTAAAAATCCCTTGGGTTGGTAAAAGTGTAGGCTCGGGCTTTCTATCGACCAGCAGTGGAATGAGGAAGACCAGTCGTCCATGACTGAAATTTCCCCTGCTTAAACAACTAATGGGAACAAAAACACACAGAAAAACACCAAAAAAAACAGGTTGAATTAGTTTCGCAAGCACATCCAATCTCCAATAGCATAAGCTTCTGCAGGAATCGATTCTATTAAATTGGCTCAGTATTCCCCTATATGGGGGCAATACAAGCTCAATAAATGCATTAGTATCGAATTTTTTTTTTTTCTTGAAAATGTACACTGCCTATTATGGATAATTCTGAATAGACTTGTGTGCACCTTTAGACAGAGCCTGAGCCTAAACTTTTACCGACCCAAGGGATTCTTAACCTCCCACACCTCATAGACATGGTATGAGAGCAACTGGCCTTTCATGACACTGTAAGTTATACACAGCAGTGGAAATCCAAATTGGCAGAGGTGGGAGTGAAGTTAAATACAGAGAAAACCGTTGAGAAATATGTGTTGGTGGCACATTCTTATTAATGAATGCGCTTAGACTTAAAGGATACACTGCGCTCTTCTTGAAATATACGTGTTATTGGGGGGGGGGGTAATGAAAATGGGAAATATTGCATCTAGAGCTAGATTCGAACCCACACCCCTTGGATTCCGGACTAGTGCGCTAGCAATAACACCACATAGGCTCCTTGCCTGAGAGGACAGTGCAGACCACTATTCTCGTCCCCCCGGAATTTCAAGTCTTTTAAATAGTTTACGTCAATAAGTCGTATGATGTTTACAATTACATCTATACAGGCAATGCACTTAGGCCATACATATACACACACAGGGCAGTTTCAACAAGAGGTTGTCTTAGGCTCTGTTAGTCTGGTGTCCTAGTTAGTCGTGTATTCAGTATGAGAGACTGATCATTCCCATGACTAGAATGGAGGGAAGCTGTCTTAGGCTCTGTAAGTCTGTGTTAGCCTGGTGCCCTCGTGAGTCAATAGACTCGATCTGGGACACACATTGACAGGATGACAGTTGACAGTGACACCTGACCATCTGGAGACAGCAGTCGGGGACCGGGAGGGGGCATTCAGTGACATCGATATGCACCACTGAACATCATATTGGCAGCTCCACCTCAGCCTGATCTGAATTATCTAATACCCCTGTCACACGACAACGTTTCTCTCCAACGTGCGTCGACGTGTCACTTTTTGGCGAAACATCGGGAAACGTTAGGAGGATGTTATGAGGACGTTGGTACACGTCGGTACACAATCCTGGACGTTGACAGTCGCCGGAGGATGTCGGCGAGCGTAGCAGGTCACTAGATGTTTTTAGCATGTAAACAAAAAACAACGACCCACAAGGTGCGTCAACGCGCGGGTTCCAATATTATGGCGACGTCAGAAGGACGTCGACAGCGCTTGAATAACATTATGCGAATGCTAGGCAGTTGTAAAGAACTGATCTGACACCATGTAAAGAACAAGACGTCTTAGCACTGCAAGAATTAATTCACAACTCTTTTATTAATAGAACCGGGCTCTGCCACCTTGACTACCCTGCCGCCACTCGGGCCGGCTAGCCGCGTACCGTGATACTAACTCACCCACCGACGATATCAATGGACATATATTACAGCAGTCACCACGCGCGCGTGAGGGTCGTCTGCACACGTTGCGCCGAATGGTTGCTTTGTTGTTTTACATCCTACCAACATCTAAGGTCATATGAGCACATCGCGCCAAACTTTTTTTTTGTTTGTCCTCACTCGTCGACTAACGTTGGCCGTGCGCGAATAACCTGCTGTGCTGACGCCGATCTTTTTCCCCAAACCGCCGAAAAGTTGGACGTGTCTCGACGCATAGAAGATATTTTGCGCGCTGATGGTGCTCCGGTGAGAAACGTTGTAGTGTGACAGGGCCATTAGCAAAGTGAACCAGACTTCTGTTCAATTACAACTATGTTGTTCTGAGTTTATTATGATCACATCAATGAACCTACCGTATTCAGACCATGAATGTACTGGATCAAGGAACTCACCTGAAAAGAAAGGAAGACAGTCAGTTAAAAGGAGCTTAGCACACTCCATTGCATCTATTATAGGTGTACACTGCACAAGTTATTGCTTCAGTGTGAATCGTGTAGGGCAGAGGCGTTTGAAGCCTTTGAAGTCAAAATCAGGGTCAGCTGGGCAGTTTTTATTGTTATTTGTTATGTTTGACGTAGACGTAAAACAGAACCAGATGTGATGCCTGAATGATTGAGCATCCGCCTCTCATTCCAGTACATCATGGGATTCACAGGCCTGTGTTTGAACCCTGGACTTAATAATTGGACACAAACACAGCAGTAGTATATAGTTGGCATTTTAATCAGTGATTCAGGAGTACAGGTTGATCACATAACGTCAAATGCAATAGGAACATGTAGAACATAGTGAGGTCAGTAAGCTTTTAAACCCTATCCCGATAAGCGTTGGGTGGGTGGGCGGCAATTCTTAAGGCTATTCGCGTCCTCCTTTGCTCGTCCCGAAGTGAGCTGGCAGCCGCCAAACCCGGCCTTATATAGGCAGAGACTGGACTAGTTCCAAGAAGCACCATAGGTGGCAGGTCAGTATCATTAGTTTTAGCACTGGGGTTAATATCCAAATGAAATCATAGACGGCACTAGTGTCCAATACAAAGAAGTAGTGTCCGAGTTTGAGTATAGGTGGCAGCATCAGGCTGATTAAGGTTAAGGCTATGGCTGTGTCTGAATGTCCAATTACCCGTGTTGCAGACATCACGAACAATTGGACACAAACACAGCAGTAGTATATAGTTGGCATTTTAATCAGTGAGTCAGGAGTACAGGTTGATCACATAATGTCAAATGCAATAGGAACATGTAGAACATAGTGAGGTCAGTAAGCTTTTAAACCAAATACAGATGAAAGCTTAGTAGTGGCCGAGCTGACCAATGTCCGTGGAACATATTTATAGACCGAATCAGACGACCAGGAACCAAGTTCTTTGATGTCCTCTAGAGGCACGCCCAAGCGAGCACATGCCTGGGCGCCACCCCTCCTTAGACTGTGTAGAGTGATCGCACCAGGCGCTGGGTGACCCACTGCCAACAGGGCCAGCCGCAAGGTATCCGTTAACGCCTTGGGCCGCAGAGGTGAACCGTCCAGTGTCACAAACGCTGGCCCATTCATAGCAGGCCGACTCGCTCGAAAGTATCGCTTCCAAGCGCTCACCGGACAGTATCTCGAGTTATGCATGGCGGGGACGAGAATCTCCAGTGGAGGTACCGTACGTGCCCTAGTTTTTGATGATCCTATGGTAACGATTAGGCCTTCGTTCGTCACTGATATGTCCCCCGCCTTCAGCGTGTGGCGGGATCCGAGCTCAGCTCGCGTAGCCAGAAGGTTGCTTTGGCGTATCAAGGTAAAGTACCCCAACAAGATAGCAGCAGTGAGAACAGGACCATTTCCTCCTGCCCTTTCGAAGAAGTCAACCACAGCAATGATGTCATGTGGCTCAAGGGGCATGGCCTGTATCGTCATATGATTAGAGCCTCTGCGTATACCTCTTTTCGCCAACGACACCGCATACGAGTCAAAGCCCGCTATTTGACCACCAACTGCCAACACACAACCTCTCGCCCCACTCATATAGTTCATAATAGCACCAGGGGAGTCAAGGTCGTCTGAGAGGTGCAGGAGATAAGACAGGACATCATACTCAGATGGTGCTGACGGGTCCACGTGATGTGTCTTCATGTAACGGATATATCTAAATGCCTGGTTCTTTTTATTTTCCCAGGTTCCATCTGCAAGACCGTCCTCAATCATCGCAATTATTCGCCTATGATGATCGTCACCGTAACCTGGCAAGAAAGGCAAATATTAGATCGGGCAGGTTTAGAGGTCGGCTGTTAGTACGTCATCATGTGATACCACAATGCAATCGAGGCCGCGCTGAGCAATTTGACGGACCGCCACACGCCTGGCATCGTGATCAAATGACATCCTGCTCAGCGCGTCCGCGAAGGGAATGTCTTTGCCGTGTTTGTGTCTTATAATGACCTCAGTGCTAGCGAGCGCCGCATAGAGCCAAATCTCTCTCGCGCATGCCGTGATAATCGGATCTTTCCCTGCCCCTGAGGTGAGGGCCTGCTGTGAAGCTGCGTTGTCAGTGTTGATGTATAGTGTGAAAATGTGTGGATTTTCAGGGCAAGGCTTTTTACGGCAGCTACAAGGTTAAGAGCCTCAAGCTGCGCGATGTTGTAGTTTCGACTTGTGATTTTGTGAGAGTAGGCTGACGCGTAGTAGTGGGTTGGGGAGTGGGCCCCGCCCCCTAGGAGCGATGAATCGCACTCGATTGTCCAACCGATCTTTTGGCTGTCTGGAAGTAGAACGACCCCGTTTGATGATTGGGCAAACCCAACGAACCAGTCCAAGTCCATGTGCATGGTGCTCGGGATCGGGTGTTTACCTCTGAAGGGCGATGCGCGCAGCGCCTCGAGAATTCGGGTCATAAACCTTCTGGCCGGTCTGACACACTTAGCCACGTGTTGAAGTCTTCCCACCAGCCGCTGCAGGTCCTTGCGTGACGCGACCTTCCGTCCCCTCCAGAGCTTACATTCGTTAGTCACATCGAGAAGCTTCCCTGGCGGGATCTTGATGGTCATTTCAGTCGTCGAAACACTGAATCCCAGCCAGTCCACCTCTGTCGAGGGAGGTGAGCATTTCGATCTCGCCAGGACCAAGCCAAGTTCATCGGTAATCCTGATCACATCGTCATAGGCTCTGCTGGCCTGCTGGGGTGTAGCTGCTACACCCACAAAATCATCAAGATAACACAGAGCATGATGCCCCTTTTGCCTCATAAGGTATACTACAGCATTTGTGGTGCGAACACACGCCATTGATGATGTCCTACATCCAAATGGGGGAGCTATGTCTATGTATATACGTTCCTTCACATTAATGCCAAGCAGAGGGATAGATAATGGACAGGCACGGAGCTGTCGGTAAGCCCTTGCCAGATCCACACACCATATCATGGCTCCCCTGCCTGCCCTTACTACCTCATCAGCGAGGTCCATAATCCCGGGCAGGGTGTATGACGCCGGCTGACCCAGGTACTGGCCCTTCCTAATGCCCGCATTTACACTTTTCCCCGGTGGGTAGCTTAGATCAACAATTACTCTTCTCTCGTCCGATCCGTGCTTTGGGCGGGTCATGAGCAGGCTTACCTGGGTCCATGGTACGAATGGAGGGCTCTCAAATGGTCCAAGCATTGCTCCATATGTCAGTTCCGTCTCCACGTAGTTCTGTATGCATTGGGCGCTCACTGGGTCATTATGGTGGTTGGCCGTTGCCGGGGTTGGCGGCCCATCTCCCGTAAAGTCCACCGGCCAACCGTACTCGAGAAAATCAATGAGTTGCCTGTCGTGGTATCCAACTAGCATCCTTTTCCATGCTGCTATATTAAGTCCTGATGGCACCCGTAGCCGTACTCCTAGGAAGTTAGGGATTGCGGTGGCCCTCGCCATGTCATAGATTTTAAGATAATGTACACTGTCGTTCCAGAGCTTCCTTTCCGTGTGTGGCCAGAATGATTCGAGAGTAGATCTATATTGGTGGGGCGTAGGGGGCGTGTCGTACGCCACCATCTCAGTCTCGTCGATAACATCGACTATTTGTTCAATGTCGTCCAGATCGTGATGTTCAGACGTCATCAAGCAGGGGTCATCCCGTCTTAGGCTCCTAGGCCCAGCGGCATGAGGTCTAAGAAAGGTCGTCGTGTCATACCTGCCTCTGTCATTCCTTTCCCACCCTGTACCTCTCTCATCACCATCGGCAGAAGCTGTGAGTTTCCTTTTACGGGATGCAAGCATGGGTAGACTGCCATTACCCAAGTCTCCTCCACCCTGATTCGTTTTTGGGTAGCCTTCCAACACAGGACGTTGTACAACTGTATGACCAATCCCCTTGTCATCTCGGCCGCTACTGCTTTGCCCCTGCAATTCCATGATAGGGCTGTGTGCCGGGCTCAGTCTTCCGATCATTGCAATAGCCGAACAGGGGTCTTCAATACCCTCGTCCGTTCCTATGATATCGTCGTCGCTCGTTATGTTTGAGACGTCGTTATCAGCATCGGTTCCATATGCCTCAGCCTGTAGTGCGTCTTTCCCACGGTGCGTGGGAACGTGGCGGCATTCCGTTATGTTTCCTTCTGTGCCCGGCGAGTCCGAACTGTATATGAATTTTCCCAGCTTGGCTGGTGCTGTTCTGGGTGATTGTGCTATCACCGGGCTCGTTTCTAAGACGCTATCAGCGTCAAAGATGTCTGGCTCATTGTCAGCATCAGTGCATGCTGTGACTCCTTGTTGTCCGTTATCTCTGCTTTGAGGGGTGCCTCCGTCCTGGTCTGATTCCTGACTTGTATCAGGCTCGCTATCGCTCGTGTAATTAGCGTTATCAGTCTCCTTTCCGCTTTTATCGCGTTTGCCGTCATTAACCGTTTCAATTTCAGCGACATGTTCACGTTCCACGGTTTGTCCTGCTTCGTGGTCGCTATTTAAAAATCCGGTTTACTTTCTCGGGCTGCGGTGGCTCTTTCTTGCGCACGTTTTTTATTCATACACAGCTTTTCTGGATGTACATTTGCCTTTTTTGTCTTCTGCACGCACCAAGCGCAAAGGTGGCACCTCCTGTCCGGTTGTATGCCATGAGATGTTGCAAACGTACACTGTCCCCAGTTGTACTCCTTGCACGGCCTCCCATCATTGTCCCTATCGTACTCAATTTTGGCGTATTCACCAGCGCTCTTTTGGTCTTGTACCGCCGTGGATGTCGTTTGCTGGTCGTTACGCTTACCCGCCCTGAGTGCCTGCTTTGCCTTCTCCAATCGCGAACCCACCGAACATACATCGCGTTGTACGTCTTTAATCGCGTATTTGTCCGTCCATCCCGCCGGCAGACGCCCGTCTGATATCATGGTAAAGACGGTCTCCGACCACTGCCTGCACGTGTACCAGTCCCACGTGCAGGCCATTATCGCTAGTTGGTGTAAATGTTCCAGTACATTCTCTTTCCATGCTGTCGGGAGCTTCCTGTCTTTCGTCATTCTACAGAGGGCAGCAAAATACTCGGCCCATGTGGCCTCCTCCATAGCTATTTTTTCGTTTTTGTTCCCACGTATCACGTATCGGTGGGGCGCTAGGACCGAATTACCTTTCTTTTTCAGTATCGATGATCCTGCCGCCTCCAGGAGCTCATTTACGGCGTCCGTCCTCCCATCGTCACGGTTGTCCAATGTTATTGGACCTTCGTAGTTTGACCGACGGCGGTGGTGTCGATTGCTTTCGTCACAGCTGTAGCTATAACGCCTCGGTGCGTCTCGTGTCTGTTCGTCCGACCTCCTTGAGTGAGTTCGATAGCTTCGGCTTGAGCCCCCGTAGCGCGGGGACCGGCTTGATGATGTTGATCGGTACCGCGTGGCACCCTGCCGCCGTCCGGGGGAGCGTCGAGGCGGGCTGTCACACGTGTCATCCTTCGTTGCAGCTTCGCCGTGCGTGGTGGTCCGAGGCGTTGTTGATCGTTGTGTCATCGTTTGCCTTGCCCTGATCATCATTCCGTCGATACGATCATTCACATTGTCAGCCATGTTGGTGATTTGCTGTTGCAGGCCTTCGATCAGTGCGGCCATGTTGCGTACCTCGGCTCCCGCCGGCTCGTCGTTGGCCTGGAGGCCGATGTCGTTGGCGGGCGACACCCGCCGTTCCACGGGGCGGCTGGAACGTGCTTTTTCCCCAATGTTGACGGGTGTAGAGACATCGTCCGCCGGGTGCTTGTTTTTTGTTTTCGTCTTTTTCGTTACCGCGTCGGTTTTCTTATGTACGGCGTTGGCACCCCGCTTCGGAGTCCGCTTTGTAGGCGGCATGTCGGTGTATGGCAGCCCAATTCTTAAGGCTATTCGCGTCCTCCTTTGCTCGTCCCGAAGTGAGCTGTCAGCCGCCAAACCCGGCCTTATATAGGCAGAGACTGGACTAGTTCCAAGAAGCACCATAGGTGGCAGGTCAGTATCATTAGTTTTAGCACTGGGGTTAATGTCCAAATGAAATCATAGACGGCGCTAGTGTCCAATACAAAGAAGTAGTGTCCGAGTTTGAGTATAGGTGGCAGCATCAGGCTGATTAAGGTTAAGGCTATGGCTGTGTCTGAATGACCAATTACCCGTGTTGCGGACATC
>CM059197.1:75837227-75874199 GCA_030323885.1 Branchipolynoe longqiensis | reverse complement strand
GTATCAGGATGATGCGCGAAAAGGAAGAAGGCAAGGCGAGGGTGGAAAGAAAAGGCGTTTATTAACGCCTCAAACAGAGCATACAGAGGAAGGTAAAGCAGGCTGAGGAGGAAAAAAGCAAGGAAGGGCTCATGAGGAGCAAATAAACAGGCTCGGGAGGAGCAATGCAGTGAGGGGCTCATGAGGAGCAGAGATAAATACAAGAGGGGCTCATAAGGAGCAATGTCAGAGTTCTGGTAGAGGGGGGGCCGAGGAGCCCACCGCCAAAGAGTAAGGAGAGGGCTCGAGGCGCGCCCGAGGCGGGGGCAGGGGGGGAGCCCGAGGCGGGAGCCCGGGGATGCAGGTCTGGTTGGGAGGAGGGTCCGGGGCCTACGTGGAGGGGGAGCGGGCGGCCAACAAAGGGGAGGCCCGCTCCTGAGGCCTGGGGGGAGGAGGTCCGGGGCCTAGGTGGAGGGGGAGCGGGCGGCCAAAAAAGGGAGGCCCGCTCCTGAGAGGAGGCCCGCTCCTTGGAGGGATCCGGTGAGGAGGTCCGGCGAGGCTGTGACCGGTCAGGCCGCGCCTCGGGCAGACTGGGCTGGGCTGGGCTGTGGTCTGAGGGTTCCTCGTGAGGCTGGGCTGGGCTGTGGTCCGTGATGGGCGACTGGCGCTGGGCGGCGATGGGAGCCTTACTGAGGGGGCGCTGGGGCCCGACTGGGAGGTGGTTGCCGATGAGGTCGGCAGTGCCGAGGCGGCGGTCAGGCCGCGCCTCGGGCAAACTGGGCTGGGCTGGGCTGTGGTCTGAGGGTTCCTCGTGAGGCTGGGCTGGGCTGTGGTCCGTGATGGGCGACTGGCGCTGGGCGGCGATGGGAGCCTTACTGAGGGGGCGCTGGGGCCCGACTGGGAGGTGGTTGCCGATGAGGTCGGCAGTGCCGGGGCGGCGGTCAGGCCGCGCCTCGGGCAAGCTGGGCTGGGCTGGTTGTGGTCTGAGGGTTCCTCGTGAGGCTGGGCTGGGCTGTGGTCGGTGATGGGCGACTGGCGCTGGGCGGCGATGGGAGCCTTACAGAGGGGGCGCTGGGGCCCGACTGGGAGGTGGTTGCCGATGAGGTCTGGCCGCGCCTCGGGCAGGCTGGGCTGGGCTGGGCTGTGGTCTGAGGGTGAGGAGGTTGTCGGCTTCGAGGTGGTTGTGAGGCGCCGGAGAGGGCCCCCCCGGGCCGGCCGGGGGGGGGCCGGCGGATCAAAAATCCGCCGAGGCGGCCGGGGTCTGTGCCCCCCGGGGCGGTGCTTGAGGTGGTGGGGGGGGGTGGGTGCGCTCCCCTGGTGAGGTGTGCCCGAGGTGATGTGACGGGCGGTGGGCTGTACGTCGTCCGAAGCCGACGGGCCGTGATGTGTCGGAGGGCAGCCTCGGCGCCCGAGGGCTGGTCCCGCGGCGCCGGGGAGGGACCCGGGGCCGAGCTGGGCGAGGCGCCTCCCGGCGTGCCCGAGGAGGGGGCCGGCGTGGCCGCGGCAGTGTCCGGGGTCCCTTCCGTGGTGCTTGATGCGGCGGCCCCCTCCTCGGGGCGGGCGGGGGCGTCCCCTCGGGCGCGGCGGTGAGACGGCTGCCGCGCGGTGCTTGAGGCGGCGGGGGAGGGCGCGCCTCCGTGGGGGCGTGTGCCCGAGGTGCTGGGATGGGCGGTGTGCCGTACGCCGTCCGCCTCGGGGCGGGCGGTGGCGTGGTGCAAGAGGGTTGCCCTCGGGCTCTCCTCGATTCGATGGCGTCCAGGCGTGCGTGGAGGCCGGCGGTGGTGGCGCGCTGGAGGGCCCGAAGGTCGAGGAGAGCCTTGAGAACCTGAGTTATCTCGGTGCCCGAGGGTGCCGACGGAGAGGCCGGGGCCGAGGAGGCCGACGCGCCTCCCGGCGCGCCCGAGGATGGTCCCGGCGTGGCCAGGGCGGTCACCCGGGGGCTGTGGCAGCCCGTGGCTTTGCCGTGTCTGGGCATCCTGGAGCGGTCCGAGGGGATGCAGCGGCCCAAGGTGAAGAATCCCAGGCAGGAAAAGAGAGCAGAGAGCTGGACGGCGGCAGGAGGGCGAGTGCCTGAGGGAGGCCGGCGGGTGGCCTTATAAGGGAAGAGGGGGGGGGGGGGGGGGGGGGGGGGGCAGGCGACAGCAGGTGAGTGTGAAAGCTGCCGGCCCGGGGGAGGGCGGGGGAGGGTGAGGTGCGGGGGTCGGGTGAGGCGCGAATGCTGCGCGACACGGGGGGCGGGGGAGGGTCTCTTCCTCTCCTCGCATCAAACGTAATGCTACGCATTACGACCAATGTGACCATGTGGGATATTTGGGTCATGGTGCTGGGCGCCCAGTTTTTCCATGGGGCAGCACTATAAAGTCACCATGAGTGCGCACTATCACAAGTCAGTACCCCTCCTGATATGACTTCAGATGGTACTAGGCCACAAAACAATAAACAACACCCTAGCCAATTCACTTCTTATAGACACAAATAACATGTATGCGCATGTGTTTGGCAGGTGGGCTCGTGTTATTAAGCCAATACCATCTTCACACTTTTATTTTCGCGGAGTTGACTGAGGGTTGGCCAGTAATTTGTGGCTCCTAGCACCCATTCGGTTACTTCACATACTAGGAGGCCCCCTTATTCCAAACCTGGGAGAGCAGATCTGGACAGGTGGCAGAATTGATAGTGTGGGGGCTGTTTACTCGGCCCGGCGTTCTGTTTCTTAAAGATCTGTGCAAACCACGTTCAGTGCATGTATGTATGGGTCGTTCTCAGAAACTGTATACCACTTTTGTGACATGGACCTTACAAGCCAAAATTGAAGCCATGAGTGCGCACTGTCACAAGTCAGTACCCATCCTGATAGGACCTCAGATGGTACTAGGCTATAAAACAGCAAACCACACCCTAGCCAATTCACTTCTTATATACACAAATAAGATTTATGCGCATGTGTTTGGCAGGTGGGCTCGTGTTAATGTTATTAAGCCAATACTATCTTCACACTTTTATTTTCGTGGACGTTGACTGAGGGTTGGCCAGTAACGTGCAGTTCCTGGCGCCACGTTCGGTTACTTCATGTACTAGGAGGCCCCCGTATTCCAAACCTGGGAGAGCAGATCTGGACAGGTGCCAGAATTGAGCGTGTGGTGGCTGTTTAATCGGCTCCGTGTGCTGTTTCTTAAAGATGTGTGCAAACCACGCTCAGTGTATGTATATATGTGGTCTTCTCTGTGACGGAGTGGTTAGAGTGTCTGACCTTTTCCTAGGTCTGCCTCCTTATCTGAAGGTTGGTGGTTCAATTCCCTGTGCCACTACCTCAACCAATTTGGATTTCCACCACTGTGTATAACATACAGCGCTATCAAAGGCCAGTTGCTCTCATACCATGTCTATGTGGTGTGGGAGGTTAAAAATCCCTTGGGTCGGTGAAAGTGTAGGCTCAGGCTTTCTATCGACACACTATATAATGGTGAAAACAAGCCTATACAGACTTATCCATGATAGGCATGATAATTCTTGTTCTAAATATTAAAATGTCAAATGTGTCAACAAAAACTTGTTTCAAAGAAATATATAACCAATATCTGGTTAACCCTACTCATTTTCTATTTCTACATATCTCATTAACCATAGGATATAAATAAAAACATGAATAAAATAAGTAAAACTGACTCTGGCTATGGCTCTAACATTAGTCTGTGTGCCTAGATTTGTCTAACTCTAAATGCACATGGCGTAATATGTGCTGATTATATTGATGTAAATGCAATGCTGGATAAAAGAATAATATCTTAATTTATTATTTATATTTTTTTAGTTTGTATTCTATGTTTCAAACAGGAGCTGAGATGAGCTGAAACTAGCAGATTTGATAGCTGCCCCCTGTGTATTAGCATGTGCCATGCGCTTCTCGTGGGTTTGTTTTGCTCTGACTCATCCCACAATGCACCACGCTGCTGGAACCGTGATGTAGTCTATTGGCCTCCCCTCGCGGTACTACTTACTGTGTGCAGGATAACATGACCAGTGGGGCCACCTACAGGTCGGCCAATACCATGACTCGTGGCGCCACCTACAGGTCGGCCAATAGCATGACTCGTGGCGCCACCTACTGGTCGGCCAATAGCATTACTAGTAGCACCACCCACTGGTCGGCCAATAGCATGACTACTGGCGCCACCTACTGGTCGGCCAATAGCATGACCAGTGGCGGCACCTACTGGTCGGCCAATAGCATGACTAGTGGTGCCACCTACTGGTCGGCCAATAGCATGACTAGTGGCGCCACCTACTGGCCGGCCAAGAGCATAACTAGTGGCACCACCTACTTGTCGGCCAATAGCATGACCAGTGGGGCCACCTACTGGTTGGCCAATAGCATGACCAGTGGCGCCTCCTACTGGTCGGCCAATAGCATGACCAGTAGTCCCACCTACTGGCCGGCCATTAGTGTCACTAGCCAATGCAGTGCGCGTACTACGGTACTTAGATTGGTTGGTTGATTGTTGGAGTTTTACTTCCTGGCAACGTGTAAGGTCATATCAGGAGGGGTCTGGACTTGTGACAGTGCACACTCATTGGAAGTTTATAGTGCTGCCCCACTGGGAAACCAGGTGACCGCCAGCACCATGACCCGATATCCCACTCAGTCACATTATCCTGACACTGTGAGCTAACCAGTCTTTGCCGTATCCTAATAATGCCGAGCACCTGGCTAGAAAGCGAGAAGTATCAATTGGGGCAGCACTATAAAGTCACCATGAGTACCACTTTTCTAGTGGCCGGCCCCACTGTAGAGCGGGAGTGTCTAGCTGAATCAACCATTTCACAGTGCACCCCTCATCCCTGTCTGTGGGTGCTCCCTGTCTGAGGGTGCTCCCTGTCTGTGGGTGCTCCCTGTCTGTGGGTGCTCCCTGTCTGTGGGTGCTCCCTGTCTGTGGGTGCTCCCTGTCTGTGGGTGCTCCCTGTCTGTGGGTTCTCCCTGTCTGTGGGTGCTAGGCTTCAACAGTGCGCGGTGTCCGTATTGGTAAAGCACAGGCTTCCCATGCTGAAGGTCGGGAGTTCGATTCCCGGTCGAGTTCAATCAATGACTTACACAATTGGGAATTGTCGCTTCCTAGCTAGGCGCTCAGCAGTAATAGGATAGGGCAAGGGCTGGTTAGCTCAGTATCAGGATACTGTGACTGAGTGGGACATAGGGTGATGGTGCTGCCAGCCTGGTTGGCGAGTGGGGCAGCATTATAAAGTCACTGTCACAAGTCAGTACCTGTCCTGATATGAACTTGGATGTTGACAGGACATAGAACTCCAACAAACAACAACAACAAAACAGAAAGCTCGGCTTCTAGCTTGCACTGGCTAGTTCCGCTTCCCAAAAGGACGGCGGAAGCGACTATTATTCAGAACACTGATGGTGGAATTAACCACATTAAATGCACAGCTTAGTTCCGAGGCTCCATCTAAATGAGCCCCGCAATTAAATAACCCTGATGGAGCTTCTTGATTGGCATCATAACCATGTCTAATACTCCGTAATTACCCGGATGATTCTACCCTAATTAGCGGACACAACTTGACAGTTAACCAGTGTGTGTGTATGTGGGGGGTGGGGGGGGGGCTCATTCGGAGTCTTGCTATTAAATCGGGGTTCTGTATCAGTGGATTTCACGCAGCCCCCCCCCGCCCCATTCACCCCCCCGGCACCCGCTATGGTTAGCTTGTCCATTAGAGATCAGTTTAGCGAGCCGCATTTAAAGCTGATCGATCTGCGAAGTGGTCCCGCCCGCCTTGCTTGAGTTTCCTGGTCCCGCACGGAAGCACGCTAGGGACCAGTGCGTGCACTCACATCCTCAATTCCCCAAACTAAGGAACCAGTTCACTCAACTTTACATCCATCACATAATAGCAGCACAGTTTTTGCAACGACCTACCATCTTAGCCCATAATACTGAACTTGTTATGGCTAACCCACTAACACACTAACCTCCTTCATAATCTACTGAGTACCCGCTGATCTACCTATTTACAATGTAATGTAAATGGCCAGAAGACCAGTGCCTCAGCACTGAACAAATTGTATGTTCTGATGAATAACCTCTTTTTTTTTTTTAAACACAAAAAGAAACTTTACCAGACTGCACACTCCAGGTTCTCCCAGCATTGATATGTGCTCATACACCTGTCTTCAGGATTAACTAGGTCAAAGCGATGTGCAATTCCATCAGCGCTGCTCAGTAAACTCTTAGTGAAACCCTTAAGGCCCGGTGACATACACGTTAATGGACGTAGTTGAACGTAGTGGAGGCTAACGTAGTTGACCATAGTTGAACATAGTTGAACGTAGTTAAACATAATTGAACATACATGTATCCGTACTTCTCCGTCATGCTAACTTGGTAATAAAGTGGGTGGGCAGTGAGTTCCGATTTCAACTTTGGACATGGACGTATTGTTGCGAAGTCTCCATAGTCTTAATGTATTCTAGGATACGCTAGCATACTCTAGTGTACTGGAGCACACTGTAGCATACTTGGACATAGTTGAACGTAGTTGACCATAGTGGAGGCTAACATATGTTGAGCATAGTTGAACATAGTTGAACATAGTTGAATGTAGTTGAATGTAGTTGAACATAGTTGAACTAATTGAGCATAGTTGAACGTAGTTGAATGTAGTTGAACATAGTTGAACGTAGTTGAACATAGTTGAATGTAGTTGAACTAGTTGAACATAGTTGAGTGTAGTTGAACATAGTTGAACATAGTTGAACGTAGTTGAACGTAGGTGAACGTAGGTGAACGTAGGTGAACGTAGGTGAACGTAGGTGAACGTAGGTGAACGTAGTTGAACGTAGTTGAACTAGTTGACCATTGTTGAACGTAGTTGAACAATAAAGTGGGTGGGCAGTGAGTTCCGATTTCAACTAGTTGACCGTAGTGGAGGGTAACATACATTGAAAATAGTTGAACATAGTTGAACGTAGTTGAACATAGGTGAACATAATTGAACATAGTTGAACATAGTTTAACTAGTTGAACGTAGTTGAACGTAGTTGAATGTACTTGAACTAGTTGAATGTAGTTGAACGTAGTTGAACGTAGTTGAACGTAGTTGAATGTAGTTGAACTAGTTGAACATAGTTGAATGTAGTTGAACATAGTTGAATGTATTTGAACTAGTTGAACGTAGTTGAGCGTAGTTGAACATAGTTGAACTAGTTGAACGTAGTTGAACGTAGTTGAACGTAGGTGAACGTAGTTGAACGTAGTTGAACGTACAGGCATCCCTGTTGTAACATATTTATCCATACCAAAACCTGCCGTACCTTAACGTTTTTCACTGTAGTTGAACATACTTACACCACGTTTCACCCATGTAAATTCATCCCACGTTCAACTCCGTTCACTGACGTGTATGTGACCAGGGCTTCAGTGGGTGGTAGCTCCCCGATGCGTGGGTGGGGGGGGAGGGGGGGCGTGGGCTTTGATGTCGCGAGCCACATATGACCACATACAACATTTGAGAAGACACCGAATTGGACCCTTTCAAAGCGGGTACCAGCGAAAGGGCATACACTTACAGGACCACTTATAGAATCCAGCACAAGCAAATAACAAATACAATGCACCACACCACATAGCGGCCGATTCCCTATTTGATGATACCGCGTGGTGAAATTACTGAATTACGTTATTTTCGCTGTGTTTTTGCATAAATACGCGATGTAATTATGGTTGCTCATCAAATAATTACATAGTGAGAACAATTGATTGTCAGGGAAAGGGTGTGGATGGGTGGCGGGGGGGGGGCGGGCAAGGGAGTCGAAAGGGGGAGGGGGCGTTCGGTGGCACATGCAAAGCACCCCTCCCTTACAAAGCTCTCCCTGCACTCAGGTTGGTGTGGTAATGCGGTAATACATATTTAATATGCCATACATACACTGCCAATTGACTAATGAGGACCCCCCCCCCCACCTACACACACACACAAGGCAGACCAAAGTCCCGGGAATCCGCAAAATATGATGACGTCATCAGAATCCAATCTCCACATATATAATAACACTGTGATAACACACATGCCGAGGTGGTTATGTTTATTAAGAGCTAATTAGCCGAAGGGTGGCTGGGTTGTGGTCGTGTTGCTGTTCGTTGTTGTTGGTGTGTGTATGTGCGTGTACCATCCATTGGTACAGATTGCAATCATGCGATTCCCAAATCAGCGGTCTATTCCCTATATACCAGCACTTGGTGGTTGGGGTACTCTGGATGTGTTCATTGAGATTAAGGTTATCATGCGATCTCAACTGTCTCATTGCACTTAAAGACCGTGGAGTTTTTTGGGCCAGTTTTCTGCCAAAGCTCTCAAAATCTAAACAATCTGTGTGCCATCTACACAGGCTATTTATAGATAGTAAGCGGCAAAGAAGGCCAATTGGAGGCGCATGCGCATGCTTCCCTCCCCTTGAGTTCCGCATCGGGCGCCGTGGCTTAATCTATAGAGCGCGGGCCTCGCATGCGGAAGGTCGGGGGTTGGGTTCCAGGTTGAGTCAAATCAATGACTGTAGAAGCTATGCTTGTCGCTTCCTAGCCTGGCGCTCAGCATTAATAGGATAGGGCAATGACTGGATAGCATGGTGTCAGATTAACGTCACTGTGTGGAATATCAGGTCATTATGCCGACAGCCTGATTTCCCAGTGGGGTAGCACTATAAAGTTGCCATTAGTGTGCACTGTCAAAAGTCGGTACCCGGCCTGATATGAACTTAGATGTTGCTAGGGCGTAAAACAACAAACTATCAATCCTGCATGCCACAACTTGCAAGCAATAGGCCTATTGGTTCACCTCTGTATCTTCCTGCAGGACTCTCACACAGACTTCAAGCACTGACCCGGGGGCAGCCTCTATTCTATTGGATTCAATAAGGTTATTTCCCCTCTCAACACAAGCATGGGCAAGGCCTGGCTTTTAATGAAATCTCCGCTTTTTGGGATGTGTGCTCACTGAACTGTATTCTTCGGGGATTCACTTCTCTGTGGAGGTATGATTAGAATAGCCTAATGCCCGGTTCACACCTACCGTTTACGATCTAAAACTGCCCGTTTCGCACATAAAACTGGGTTTTAGTTGTTAGGTGTGCGACCCCCGCGCACAGCAGAGCCTTGCGATTCACGCATAAAACTCAGTTTTAGTGCTTAAAACTCAAATCGCAAAGGATTCGAAAAACGAATCGGGCCGTTCGAGAAATGGTATATGTGAGCGGTCAGTCGTATCTTATACGGTATATGTGTGATACCCATCGTCCGTTTGCGATCCAAGTCCTCTGTGTCTCTGTGTGTCTCTTTGTCTGTGTGTGTCTGTGTGTGTGTCTGTGTGGGTGTGTCTCTGTATGTGTCTCTGTGTCTGTGTGTGTCTGTGTGTGTCTGTGTCTGTGTGTGTGTCTCTGTCTCTATGTGTGTCTCTGTGTATATGTGTGTGTCTCTGTGTGTGTCTCTGTGTGTGTCTCTGTGTGTGTCTCTGTGTGTGTCTGTGTGTGTGTCTCTGTGTGTGTCTCTGTGTGTGTATATGTGTCTGGGTGTGTGTCTCTGTGTATGTATGTGTGTATCTGTGTATGTGTGTGTCTGTGTGTGTATGTGTGTGTCTCTGCGTGTGTGTCTCTGTATGTGTATCTGTGTCTCTGTGTCTCTGTGTGTGGGTCTCTGTGTGTGTCTCTGTGTGTGTTCCTGTGTATCTGTGTGTGACTCTGTCTGTATGTGTGTATCGGTGTATATGTGTGTGTCTCTGTGTGTGTCTCTGTTTCTCTGTGTCTGTGTCTCTGTGTATGTGTGTGTGTTGTGTGTGTGTCTATGTGTGTGTCTGTGTGTGTGTATGTGTGTCTGTGTGTGTGTATGTATGTGTGTCTATGTGTCTATGTGTGTGTCTTTGTGTGTCTGTGTGTGTCTCTCTGGCTCTATGTGTGTGTCTCTGTGTGTGTCTCTGTGTCTGTGTGTGTCTCTCTGTGAATGTGTGTGTGTCTTTGTGTCTTTATCTGTGTGTGTGTCTCTGTGTCTCTGTGTGTGTCTCTGTGTCTGTATGTGTGTCTCTGTGTCTATGTGTGTGTCTCTGTGTGTGTCTCTGTGTCTCTAAGCTCAGACGATATGACCCAATATGAGAAGACATAATGCTAAGTATTGTTGTAGTCTGCACTGAAATCTCAGGCAAGGAGCCACATTGAAAGCAAGGCTGGGTAGGCTGGTGACATCAGGGAACATAGGTGGTGTAATGGTTGACAGGTTAAATCTATTCCCACCCCTACCCAACCCCTACTACACCTTCTTTCAAAACCTATTACCTAGCATTTTCCTTTAAATTGACATCAAACCTATCTGATGTAAGTCCCCACTGCAATCTCAGACTTCCGCTCCCATCATTAGGCCACACAATATAAAACACTTGCGATGGGATCCATCAATGGCCGGGTTTCTCGCATTTTGCATTGGTGATTGGATCCATTTATTTGCATATTTACACTACAATATATATATACATATGTGTGTATTGGAGATATGTTATATCTTGTTGAAAAAAATAGACAGAAAGACAAAGGAAGAAAGAGGTGTTTAAAGACAATTCTATAATCATGCAATACCATGTGATGCATATTCACCAAGTGCATAATACTTTTGTTGAACTGGAATTGTATGCAGTTACCCTTACAACCAATAGTTAATTTATATTATGCTTCTATTATCGAACAATATTTTCCTGTGGTTATTATTGGAACTGATATTCCCATTTATGTACCAACAAATTGTACTGAACGGCCAGAAGACCAGTGCTCTGGCGCTGACAAAAGGCATTATTCGCTGAATAAAATACATTTAGTAAAAAAAACTAAAAAACACATCTGCCCAGAGTACGAGAGCTGTGGGTTCACTTCCCGCTCTAGGCGCAATATTTCCCATTTTCATAACCCCCACCTTCCCCAGAATGGTATTAATCTAAAAGGTGTAATCAATTAACGCAAGCTTAGGCGCGGATTTCCTGAGCCTGGCATGGCCTACCGGGCACCAGCGCTTCTCAAAGTGCCTTGTTCTATGATGAATCAGAAAGGAGGACAGATTGCTCAGCCTTGACTTGAGTTAGCGGCTGCAGCTAAGTGAAGCCTACTTCTATGTTTTCGGATGGTGACACATGATCGACATATTTATACAGATACAGGCGATATAGTGATAGGCTATAGAAATAACCCATCAACACTTTTGCAGGCAGCTTTCATGAAATGTAAAAACCTGAAGCTGAGAGACATTAAGATCGACTCATGGACGCAACTCTCACAGCAGAGAGCTAAATGGAGAGCGGCAGTCAAGTAATGAAAGCAGTCTTTGTCGCATCGCGACCGACAGCATAATGATGATGATGATGGACATAAGCATTCATCAGTATTCATAGAGACATGTAATACAAGTTATACATCAAGGCGCACATTCAAAATGCGATGTTTGTTGGAAGGTACTGAACAATTGGTTAATTATTATAACATATTGCTCCTTATCGACATACTTAACCTAGTGACCCAATTAAATCGGTCACTTCTTGGCTTTAAATGGTCTATTAAATTGAATGTCTAAAATATGTCAATGACTATAACCAGCATGGTTCTATCAACTTGGGTGCAGTATCGGGTACAATTGGGTCAATAGGTCAGTAATGTTGATTGTTTAAGTGTGAGGTGTACCGCTGATATTACGCCTACATAATAGGAACAAATGCCCTTAAAGCTGCTAGTCCGATGACAACATCTAATTTCCAAAACCTAAGCGATTATTTAGATTTAGATACTTGTGCACTTATTAAACATTTGTCGCCACATAGAAGGAAATACTGAAGCAATTTTAATTTTAAAAACCTGTTACTGCAGAAGCCTATGGTGTCAGACTTTTGGTAGGGTTGCCAACATTAATTTCTCATGTTTGCACTTCAAATATCTCAAAAGTTGCCCATTTAAAATAAAAGTTACTTCAAACTAAAGTAAGGTAGATTATAACGATCAACCTATTATGTTTTTAGAGCAGAGTGATTTAGTCGTTGCGTGCGAGGAACTACCAAGAACCCATGGTGGAGGCGCCACCGTAGGCCAGTAGGCCCGAACTGCTTGATAGTCCCTTATTGGACAATAAGCAATGATATCAGGGGGTATAATAATAAATAATAATCAACCTCATACCGAAGATTTATACCCGTATATCCAAATACCTGCTATAATTATCTCGGAGAATGACAGCTACTCAAAACCATCGTACTATGCAACTCTAAAGCTGCACAGTCCGATGAAATCATAATTTTCAAAACCAAAACAATGATCTAAATTAGATTTTACATATCTAGCTTAGATCCTGATAATAATAATAATAAAACATTTATATAGCGCCCAATCCAGCAAGCCGTTCTCAGGCGCTTTGCATAACAAACAAATATAGGCGGAACAGCAGCTGGCATAGTAATTCCAGCAGAAACAGCAGCGGGTGCTGGCTGTGTTACTTTAGCGGCAATTGCTGCTTGCAATAGACCTTATGCAGCAGATGTCTTTGGCATCTTAACATTAACAATAACCGCTGATGGCTCAGTTCTCAGTACCACAGTTCCCTTCCTTGTGGTATCTAGTAGAGGTTTAGGAAATTGTTCTCCAGTCCCCTGCATGGTATTCTATCACCATAGAGGATTCCTCTATGGATAACAAATGGATGTATTTGACTGGGACCTTTCCTTGTGCAAAACTTAGGCTCTGCCTACCTGCTCAGTAAACTTGTGCCGTAATCGGGTTCGAGAACCCATGTTTTCCGTTAGGTGCTGTCTGTTAAGCATTTGTCTCCACACAGAAGGGAATAGTGAGGCAATTGAATAGATCATGTCACTGCAGAATGCTATGGTGTCAGTGTTTTGGCAAAGTTGCCCAAATTAATTTTGCATGGTTGCACTTCAAATATCTCAAAAGTTAGCCACTTCAAGCTAAAGTATGGTACATTATAACGATCAACCTAATCTATTTATCTCAGAAAATTTCTGAAGCTCAAAATCATCATACTGTGCAAATTTAAATACAAATAAATACTATTGATATGATGTCCACATTACAGGAGCAAATGGGCAAGTGAACAGAGATACTTAGCGTAACAGACTTACCTGAGCATACTCTGTCTCCGAAGTTTGAGCAGGGTTTCGACTGGAACTGGCGGTTTGGGCACCCAGTGTTGCACGCTAAGAGAAGAAGAAGAACTCGAATTAACATCCTGGTAGCCTCCATGGTTGCAGCACAGTAAGACAATGATTATATCATCCGCAAAGTCTCTGGTCTCTTCTCCCTCCAGTCCTCAGATCGAGCTCTCAACTGTGACACTGGCTTCCAATGCGCATGAGCATCATTAGCCCGCTATACCTATACCCACACCCCCGCTGCGCATGTTCAGTGAGACCGTTCTGCGCAGACTCACAGGAAGTACACATTCTCCTCCAGGGTTTGCCCATGTGGCAGCCCAAATAAAGAGGAGTGGGGGGGGGGGGCGATGCGAGTGTGAGGCGCTTGATAGTAATTGGTGAGTGCCTCCAGTTGGGAATCTGCTCAATAAGTTGGGGGGAGTAAGAGGGGGGGGGGGCTCGTGGGGGGTTCACTATTATCCTCGATGCTGTTTACATTAATCGTTGTCAAATCGTGCTAAGTAATCTCGAATCAATCAGCTGTGGAAATCTACAAATATATGTATATATATATCCAGCCTCGTATGGAGAGTTTGAGGAGGATTGCTCTGTGCTCTTCTCCCTCTCGAGAACATGGTGTAGAAATCGCTGCGCCTGTGCTTATATTATAGTGCTGTACTCAGATCTCTTAGTGCAGATGAGGCGGTAGATGATGGAGCACATAAGACTAGAGAAAACCGCGTAGACTATGAATCAATCACTTTAGATAAACCATTAGCGGACTATATAGACTGCCGACTGGACTGAACTCACTTGACGGTCTTTTTCTTCTGACTAAGTTTAGAATCTAAGTGTACGATGTGGGTGTGGATGTACGTGTGTTGGCGTGTGGTCGTGTGTATTTGCTGGTTCTGTATTGAACATCAGAGAGAGTGCTGGTCTACTACCCCTGGCTTTACATCTAGCGTATACTAATCAACATTGATATCACCCGAGTACTGACATGGCTATGGGTGTGACTTACTCTTACTTTGTGTGGAGTGATAATTACACAAGTATATTACTCGTCCAAATATAGGTCAACAACAGAAACCATGCGTGAGCGGGAAGATGTGATTTAAAAGATAATCATCGTGATACCTCACACTCTACAGCTAAGACTGCTGCTGTTTTTGCCGACATATTTCGGTAATGTGAGTAGATTTTACAAAGGCATCAGACAGATTCCTTATAAGGCTACATTACTTCTAATGTGGAGACGTTCTGAGTCGCTCCCTCCCCGTCAGTTCTCGTGTTTCCCCACCAATGTGCGCTTATTTGTGTCATCAGCGGAAATGACCGCGCCTGATTGCATTTGATATCGCCTTAACAACCATATAACACCATAAGTGCGTCTTCGCCTAACTGGAATCAAAGACTCAGATGCACCAAGCACCCAGCTTGCATCCCGTATTGGAAACAACAGCAATGTGTCGATACATGAGGCAAATAACCCACTAATGCGAGCTATCTCAGCGAGCTACCAACCAATCAGAAAGAGGAAGGACTGAAATGGGAAGCTCACAGATGAGGACAACAATAATAATGGGACTTGGCTGTCCAGTTACCACCTCGGTCCCCCATATTTCAAAACCACAACGTTGAAAGATAAAACGCCCAGAATGAACTTGTTTCCCCCCAGGCACTGCTTTTATTTTAACTTCTGTCGACTTGTTTAACTACTGTCCACTTGTGCTTTGTCTTTTCTCAGCGGGGCCACTGACACTGCAGAGACAGCTTTCACTTTTATCAGATGTTAGTAATTCTTCTTTGCCTTTAATCAACGCCACTACAGCAAACCTGAATCATAAATCTCTTGCAATACATTAAGAAAGATCAGCTTTTGTAAGGTGCTACTGCCTTAACATACCGACTGTTGTCTTCATATATTGAAGCCTCACTCCAGGTTCCAGGATGTGCCCTAGTCAGCTAATCACTGGCTTGCAACGAATTGCATCACATGACCTCCTAGAACTAACGCTATTAGAGCGCACATCCATATGCATATTCATATAAATGTATCTAGTCTCTGTTAGTGCACAAGTTGCGGTAGTCACGTAGATTATTAACCAGTGAGCACCACATCATCTAGGACAACAGTGAAATGGAACCCAAACTCTGGTTACTCACTAATTGTACCAGGCCCTCATTAAGACGCACGCCTCCATGGCAGCATATCTAGTATCACAATGATTTGGCAGACGCCGAGTAAGTAAAGAAATCGACACTGCGGCAGCTCGTGATGAGCCCTAGTTGGTCTGAATAATGCTGTCCCCATTGAATATACGCTGCTCATGATTCCCATACTGTCCAAGTGCTGGCTGTGGACAGATACAGGCCCCCGCTCCCTCGTTAGGCGGCTCATCGGATGTAGAACCCACGCCCTGCCCTACTGATGTTCCGCATTCTGCCGCTTCCTTCCGCCATTACGCGCGTCTCTCTTCGCTACCACGAGAACGAGGCTCTATTGTAACCGACACCAGCGCCATCTGTTATCGCTGGTCTCAAAGCGAGGCGAGGCTCTCAGTGGTGTGTGGGTGAGTACAACTACAATATACACATCGCCATTATGGACTCCGCCTAGCGCCAGTTGATGCCGTCAGGTGGTGTCGCTAGGTGGTGCGGCACTCCTATGGCACAGCCGCTAGGAGGCGCAGTGCACCACCATGCAGTAGCAGAGATGGCGCTTGCAGCGCCAGCGGCAAAATGGTTCTAGAGCACGGCAGGTACTTACTGGACGAAGATCACAGACAGGCGCAGAGACTGCTACATCTGTTCAACATGGCAACATCTCACATAGTGTTCCTGTCAACATACAACTGAACCCTCTCTCGTTGTCTAATCTACCTGATCCCGGTTCTCTGTCAAGATAGACGCTACCACTTCGACATTAACCCCCTTCTTCCATTTACAAGTATGCATTAATTGATTGCATGAATCTATTGGCTACTCACTGCCCAGGGCGATTACCCACCCCTAAGCAGGCAGCGATTTTTTATATTAGACAGGTGTTTATCTCTTATTCTGACACCCCGTCCTGATATGACCTTAGATGTTGCTAGGACGCAAAACAACAAACAAACAAACTTATTCTGACATTTCAATATTGAGCTAGACCAGATGCCATGGGCGATACCCCACCCGTAGGCAGGCAGGGCTTATATATATATATATACAAGACAACCCGTGGTTATCCCTTATTTTGACTTTCAAATATTGACCTCCGACAAATCTATACACGTCTTAAGTCTTATCAATACGGCATCAAACCATAATCATTGAACAATTCCACCGGTCTAACTCTCCCTGCAACTCCAGGCACATTGATGTTGCCTCTGTTAGATCGTGAGGTTAAGGATGGTCTCCAGCTCAGTTAAGACCGGCCCTTCTATCCTCTGAGCAGCTCTGAACAGCTATGAGCTGTATGGATTCCCCCTGAGCTGCTCACCCGGGTAAATGAGGAGCACCACCTACAAGCCGCCCTACACCACGGCCTGACTTTGATGACCAATATATAACAGCGTCACATTCAGTCGCTGGGTGGCGCTGACCGGGATTCGCGTCACCTGGCTTCTTCAGTCGCCATAGGTGCGAAGCTAAGCCCATCGGGGTTTTTAGTTTTAGCCGCCCCTAGTGCAAACCCGCCTTTATTGATCCCCTAAGGTGGGTCACCGACCGACCCACCGGCCCTGCTGCCTTAAGGGCTATTTACACTTGGTGTGCCAGCAACAGTTGCTGCTTACAGCTGGTGTCAGCGGGTGTGACACCTTTGCGATAAGGTTAGCACATAGGGAGAGGCCAAATACCAGCGCTCTACAGAGGCATATTATTGGTTCTCACTTCCTCACACTTAAGTAGGTTTTGCACCTGGTGCCGGGAGTTTGTACTACTGACATAACCACCCACTGTCTTCCTGACTCGCCATGAGCCACGGTGCACCATGGGACTGTTTGATAAATTCACATCGGAGATGCGCCGTGCCGTCTACGCTGCATTGATCTGTGCGTCGCTACCCCACGCGCAATCGTCTGGTATCACGTGATAATAAAGAATGCACATTGACCTCTAACCTACACAGTTCCCCTTGTCTCTATTCAGGTGGGTTATGAAGCATCAGGAGGGACACTGATCCTGAGCCATGGATCTTCTGCAGAGGTTATAAATACTCATAGGGCGGAAATACCCAGGTCCCCCATCTTCCCTGCATTAATGCGAGTATCGGTGTGGTGTGTAGCATGCTGTGTGCCCCATAAATCCCTATAAGCACCGCCCCCTAGTGATGCCCCCTAGCGGTGTTAATTAGCGAATTAATTACATTGGCGGACCTCTGGAGGATGTGGGTAACGGTGCCGATGGAGGGCAGCTAAGACCGGAGAGCCTCTTCCCAATTCCGCTGCCTGTAGGGCATCCACTGCCGTCATCTGACTGACGGTCGAACAGCAAGGGTCTCCCTTCTGGCTGATGGCAGCCGTCAAATACACTCCTCAAATTGATCAACTCATCTTATTATCGCCCACCGCGGAGACTGCTCATCCGAGACAAGGCGACTTCTGACAGAGAGTTGGGTGGGTTCCCCGTTATGCCCGGGCTGCCACTAATTCTGACAAGACAGACAGGTAATATACAGGCCCTAGAGCCAAGTACTCGATGTCTGAGCAACGCTACCGCGAGACGGCCCTTTCTTCGCTCCTAGCTGCCGTGGTCTTTGGAGTCTACCTAATGATATAGCATAGGCTAAGAGGTAGAGGATGAGGTGGTGCAAGCATCTGGGAAATCGGATGAATCTAGATCCTGCTTAGAATATTGCCCTACTCATCATTCCTGTCTAAATCCAGAATATTACAGAAATTCACGATGGACTACCACTGTTTATATTCATCATTGTACCATTACATAGCTTGTTGTGCAATATAGCTTGTTGTGCTACATAGCTTGCTGTGATATATAGCTTGTGCTACATAGCTTGTTGTGCTATATAGTTTATTGTCCTATATATTTGTAGCTACATAGCTTGTTGTGCTATATAGTTTATTGTCCTATATAGCTTGAGCTACATAGCTTGTTGTGCCATATAGTTTATTGTTTTATATAGCTAGTTGTGCTACATAGCTTGTTGGGTTCCATAGCTTATTCTATTCCATAGCGTGGTGTGCTACGTAGCTTGTTGTACTATATAGCTTGTTATACTATATAACTTATTGTCCTTTATAACTTTTTGTGCTGCAGATCTTGTTGTGTTATATAGTTTGTTGTCCTACATAGCTTGTGCTACATAGATTGGTGTGCTATATAGCTTGTTATGCTATATAGCTGGTTGTGCCACGTAGCTTGTTGTGCATATATTATTCCGTTGTCTGGTGAATCAAAACGCCTTGTCATGAACCTCCCTAGACATCCATCGCCAATGTCACCCTCCTTATCCCTTAGCAACACTGCTCTCCCTGCAATACCTGATGGCATTACAGGCACTACCTCCTTTGAGCCCCTGAGACGGCTCTATCCTTCTACGCACCTCCCCTGTGCCCGCGGGGACTCCGGGCGTGCATAAAGAATGGTGACGGGGTGTGGGCTTACACTCGCCTGGGAGGCGATGGTGGGGTGGGTGGGTGGGGGGGGGGGAGCCGCCAAAGCTACAGATAACCAACAGGGATGGGCTTGTCGGCCTGGGGTGAGTGGGCTAATGATGTCAGTCATTAACGACCCACCCAGTCCGGGTTGTGTGTGCGGACTTGAGGCCTGGTAAGGGCCTGGGAAAGGCGTGCTGGGCCGTCTCTGGTGGAGGGAGAGCTGGGGACTGGGGACTGGGGAGTGGGGAATGGGAGTGGGGAGTGGGGAGTGTGGAGTGGAGAGTGGGGAGTGGGGAGTGGGGAGTCGGTGGGTGGTGACGTGTCCTGTATGTTTCTTGTATCTATCGGGTGTGAGATATTCAGTATGCAGTGCTGGACGCTGGTAAGGTCGGGGAGAGAATGTGGTGTGGGTGGGGGGGACGGGTGGGGGAGACTGGTGATATGGCAAAAGGCAGAAAGTAGCCACAACCACAGCCTCAATCCCGCATGGTACACATACTGAGCATCCGCACACAGCGCCAAGATCCCCGCGGGGGGGGGGGGGGGGGTACAGGCGCGGTGTGTACGTGTTAGTCAAACACTAGCACTAGCAGGCCGTGCGTGCTCTGACCTCGTGCCGCCTACATTAGACGGGCGGACCCCCGAGGGCCACCCGGCGCACCGCCCGGTGCACAGCCCGGTGCACAGCCCGGTGCACAGCCCGGTGCACAGCCCGGTGCCGTGGGTCACCGAGTCTCCTTAGTTGCCTTCTTCGCCCCCTGTTTAAACCAGTCGAAATCTAGTTATTTTTAGACCTTTCCCATATATATACATATATATATATATATGTATATATATATATATCCTTATATTGATTAATCGCTAAAAGAGAGGAATCCCTTATAGGAGACGTCCCAGGAGGTGGGCCTGGGGTTGCTACCGTCTCCGCACCTTCAACGTTGAGCTGCTCCGAGCTGCTCAATTAGTACACACAGAGACCTTTCACGGGCGCGTTGTGGTCGGTCGGACGGCCGGGGGCGGCGCGCGCCACAGCCGCGCTGCGTGACGGGTGGCAGGGCCGGGCACCCGGTGAGGCCGGCCGGTACTGTGGGCCCCCGGGGGCGCTCCCTCTGCCGTGAATACACCCGGGAGGTTGGCTTTTCGGGTGGGGGTGAGATTGGGGGAGGGTGACGGGGGAGGGGGGTGGTTACTATCGACCACACGGATCAATGCGGGCTGCCAGTGTTGCCAGATAAGCAGTTGTGACTGGTTGCGGAGGTTGCCAACACAAGCGACAAGCAAGACAGCAGTGCTCGACCCCGTCTGGGCGGCGGGGAGGCCCGGGGCGACAAGCCGGCACCCCGCGGGTCATATCCCTCCCACACAACCTCAGCTCTCTTCACCTGAGTTAATCGCTAAACCGGACGCTGCTGCCGATTTGCTTATTTCAGTCTCAAATGTCACTCACAAGGTCGCTTAATTAAACCGGCCGCTCTCTCTATATACTACTTACAACAAACACCACGTGACCGGCTGCGCTATGCCCGCCCTTCCCGCCTTCACGCTCCACCTGGTTTGTTCCGGTCTGGTGAGCAGCTGCTCCCCGGTGGTTATGTTTCCACCCTGGAGGAAGGTGGTCCCGCCGAGGCAATCACCGCCCGGAGCCTTTGTTGATTGCACTATGCAGTAGTCGCTGGTAGATTGCTTGTTGCCGACCGCTAATCTGTGGGCAACCTCTCAATTCAGCCTGCATTGTCTTACAGCTTGACACTTCCCACTATGGCTGTCCAAGCACGGTCTGACGTCACAGTTATACTCATATGTCTTTCATACATCGACTGTCGTCAGATTCATGGCCACAATGGGGCGGGTATACGGCCTAGACACAGTCCGAAGGAGGCCACCAGGGCTGTGGCCTTGGGTGACTATGTATGAGCCTTGTTGTGTGGATCCCAGGGTCGAGATAATAGCATGCAGTAGTAAGAATCGCCCAGAGTTAACCCTGATGTTGGCAGCTGTTGCAGTCTTTCTAGTGTTAACTCGCCTTCACAGGCGACCGGGCACACATGGCAATATGCCGGGAAATATGCGGGGCAATATGCCAGGTAATATACAGGGCAATGGGTGGGGAAATATGTGGGGCAATATGTGGGGCAATATGTGGGGCAATATGCGGATGATATGCAGGGCAATGGGTGGGGTAATATGTGGGGCAATATGTGGGGCAATATGGGGAGCAATATTTGGGGAAATATGCAGGTGAAGATGCAGATCAATGGGTGGGGCAATATGTGAGGTAATCTGTGGGGAAATGGGCCGAACAATATGCGGGGCAATATGCAGGGCAATGGGTGGGGTAATATCTAGGGCAATATGTGGGGCAATGAGTCCGGTAGTGACCAGATTAATATGCAGGGCAATCTGTAGGTCAGTGCATGTGGTAACAAGTAGGGTAATATGCAGGGCAGTATGCGGGACAGTATGTGGAGCGATATGCGGGGAGATATGTCAGGTAAATATGGGTCAATGTGCAGGGCAATATATAGGGCAATAGGTAGGGTGATATGCAGCGCAGTGCGCGAGGCAATATGTGGGACAATATGCAGGGCAATATACGGAGCAATAATAGATGGGGCTTGTCGGCATGGAGCAGTGGGCTGCCTCTACACGACGTGAGTGGCAATCGCAGGCGGAAACTGTCACCTCCTAGGTGACCCTGGTGCTGACCTCCCGGTGCTTTCTAAGGAAACACTGTGGCGCCCCCAGGCGGAGGTTATCTGCAGATATTGTTGGTGTCTGCAGCTGGTGCCACAACGATAACGCCTCGGAGTTATTGTGTCCTTCCGGCCGGCTGCTGGGCCTTCTATGCCGGCTATCAAAAGCCGGGTCGCAGCGGAATGATGGGCACCGTGGGTGGGCGGTGGAGTACGGGGTGTGTGTGGGTATGTGTGTGGGAGTGGACGGTCCAGAGTGGTGGAGTCGGGGGAGGGGGGGCGCAGGGGAAGGTGGCGGTGGGTGGGGTTGGGAGTGGAGGAGAATGGACGCGCGGAGAGAGAAATAGAGAGAGAGGGAGGGAGAGAGGGAGAGAGGGACAGAGGAACAGAGTGGAACAGAGAGGGAGAGAGAGGGAGATAGAGGGAGACAGTGAGAGAGAGGGAGGGAGAGAGAGGGAGAGAGAGAGAGGGAGAGAGAGGGGGAGAGAGGGAGAGAGAGGGAGAGAGAGGGAGAGAGAGAGAGATAGCAAGGGTGGAGGGGGAGGGGGGCTGGAGAGATACTTGTATTAGATTCTATTTAGGCGTGGATGGAGAGAAAAGGTTGGGGCTAGTTCTCGGGGTGATGCTTGGTATAACAGGCGGCTGGGTGTGCGGTATTCAGTCGGGGATGTGCTGGGGCACAGCCCGTCATACGGACCCGCGACACCCGACGTCCGGCGTAGCCAGCTGACCACAGACGTGAGATCGGTGTGTGTGGGGGGGGGGGGTTGTGAGGAGGGATGGGGGGTGCTGTTTGCTGTACATGCGTCCACTACGCGGACTGGGCTGGGGCACCTCCGATTAGATCTTTGATCAAGTGCTCTGTGGCTGCCCTCTCCCTTTTTAACCGGCCGTTCGCACAGCTCCCGGCTGGCAGCTCTCGGCTCGCAGCTCCCAGCTCGCAGCTACCAGATCGCAGCTCCCAGCTCGCAGCTACCAGCTCCCAGCTCGCAGCTCGCAGCTACCAGCTACCAGCTCGCAGCTACCAGCTTGCAGCTACCAGCTCCCAGCTCGCAGCTACCAGCTACCAGCTCGCAGCTACCAGCTCGCAGCTACCAGCCCCGGCCGTGATATTTCAATACGCGGCCCTTGTGGCCTTTGCAGCTGGGCGGTGATGTATGCTGCCTGCGGGTGGCCTCGGTAGTGGCCCCTCTGGGTGGCCCGGTGGGTGACCCCCTGTAGTGGCTGTAGTGTAAGTACGGGTATCGTCTATAGAGATTATGGTGTGGCCATTATGATGGGAATGTGACATCCGATTAACATGCCCGGACCCCAACAATGCCCGGGACCGACCCGCCGACCCGCCGACCCGCCGACCAGCCGCCCCGCCACTGAGAGGGGAGGGTGGACACACGGTGTGCTGCGGCACGGCTATAGGCTCTCAGACTCCCACATCTGAGCCTGAGGAGGGCATCTGTAGCTGGGGAGAAGCCGGGGGATGGGGAGGAGGGGGGAGGGAGGACGGGGGGGGGGGGGGGGGGGGGGGGGGCGAGACGGTCCTGTGTAGAGAGCAGCTAGTGTGTGGAATATATGACTAGACCAGTGTACCAGGAGAGAGGGGTGGCTGGGTGTGGGATTGTGGTTGTGGGTGGGTGGGAGTGGGTGGTTGTGGGGGTGGGTTTGGGAGTGTGTGGGTGAATGTGAGGGTGGATGTGAGAGATGTGTGGGTGGGTATACGTAGATGTGTGGGTGGGTTGGGGAGTGTGTGTGTGGGGGGGGGGGTGATGTGTGTTTGAAGGTGTCCAGAGGTGGGTATGCTCGTGGTGAATGGCAGAGTGGAGATCAAGAAATCGAATCTTGATAAGAGGCGGCTTGTGTGCAGCTTATACGCTTGTCTGAATGGACTGGGAGATCTCTCCCCTTCCCCAGCTTCCGCTGCGGCCGGCTTTCTGCCACTTGCCAATTGTGTTCGTCCGTCCGTGGTTAGTGTAGCCGCAAGTGCCACTCACCACTCAGCAGTGCAGGTAATCTGGTACCAGACGCAGCAGTAAAACCTTAGTCACATTACTGCATAAAGCAACACTGGCTCACCGGTCAGACACAGTCTGTGTGTCCTGTTCCACGCACCTATCTACCTGCATAGATTCATCAACCCGCTCTAAACAGACGCCAACCCCGTTGTGTATAACTTACAGCGTCATCAAAGGTCAGTTGCTCTTATACCATGTCTATGTGGTGCGGGAGGTTAACAATCCCTTGGGTCGGTAAAAGTGTAGGATCGGCCTTTCTATCATCCAGCTCTCTAATGGTGAAAACAAGACTATTCAGACATATCCATTATAGGAGGTATAAAGCTTCAAAAAACAAAACATCAACAACAAAAACAAGTCTAATTGAAATGTCCCAGACCCAATCACCTAACAACAAACCATTTACCCGTTACGCATTCAAACCTGGCCTCAATCCAATACAGCCAGCTGTGATCCACTGAATTCGTGAGCCCAGTTTACATGTGTCAGAGATAGCTCACAGAAACCATAGCCGCTTAATAGCCGGAGGTGTCAGCTAATGACGTCATAATGGGTTACGTAACAAGGGCCGGCCATAACGCGGTGACGGCATCCCCCCGGGCTGGATCAGGCAGCAGCTCGTTAAGGCATGTAATCCCCTCACACTGGCAATCTACCAATGCTTGGGTTAATGAAGTCACAACCATTATATACTAAGTATATTGTAGAATTAAATAACCACTTATATACCCATAAAAAGATAAACTATGTATATATGTGATATATAATTTATTACTGTGAATATGATAGGGCAGAGCTTCTATCCTATTAGGGCTTAGGATCCGTGCATTTAATCGGATATTTATTAATAACGCTCTATTTTTATTGTGCTATTTGCTGCGGGCCGGAACCCGCTGCGCTATCCTGGCACCACCACTACTTAGCCAGATGCCAGCTAGAGAGTGTCGGGGTTACACAAGCGCTATTTTAACTTTCTGTAGGTAGGGCAGTTTATTGCTCAGCCAGTTGGGCCTCGGTAAATAAAGGTAGGCTTCCACCACTCCTCGTCTTGGCTCTTTCTTGACTCCTATTTTGTAGCCCAATTTATATATATATATATAATTACATTTAAAAGAAAACGTCTAGTGTTCTTGTTTCAGGACGACTTGGGGAAATGCCGGAAATGCTGTAATATACCTATATAATGATGATAGTATCTGCTTACACTTTACGATGTAGATGTTTTGTTGTTAATAGCCAGGGGCAGTAGCCAGCACATGAAACCTAACCGAAACGCATCGGACCCATAGTGGGTTCGACTACAGTCAACCTAGACCTATATAAATGCATAACTCAAAGAGGAAAACACCTCCTATACGAACCACCCAACCCCTAACTAAGGTGTTGAACACCAGCCAATACGATTCAGATCCAGCTTCCTGAACAACAATGCTACCAGATTCGGACACAGTCGGTACAGTAACTAACTATCCAATCGGAGGAGATCAATCAATCAACCAATCAATAATACTGACTCTCCACGGGGTGCTGACAATTTACTCCACTGTGCTTATCATCCTGTTTTAATGCACTATGACGCAGTATCACGTCATGCGGTGACATACGCACTGTCCCGGATGGAACTGTCACATGATGCAGTGACAGACACACTATGACAGATCAAAGTGTCACACGATGCAGTGACAGACACAATGTGACAGATGGAACTGTCACTTGATGCAGTGACAGATACTCTGTGACAGATATAACTGTCACGCGAAGCAGTGCCAGACACACTGTGACAGATGGAAGTGTCACGTGATGCAGTGACCTACAAACAATGACAGGTGCCTCTCCACGTACACAACAACAACAACTCCTGCATGAGCTGCGGCTGCTGCCATCATTCAATCAGACGTAAGCATCCAACCTAATCACGCACACATTACGCATGCGTGCCTCAGAGCGAGCATGCGCAGTCGCAGAGCGAACATGCGCAGTCGTACATCAGGTGACAGTGCACATGCACGCCTACTATAACACCACTTGTACTCCTAGTCGCGAATCCCCATCCTCGAAGGCCCCCACGAGTGCGCTCCCTCCCCAGTGATCCTGGGTTCATCTTTGATCCCATGTGCAACCATGGTAGATAGCCTCCTGCTCCTGCTCCAGTAGCCTGCCATGTATTGCTCCTAACGCGTGGCCGCCAGTGATGCACGACGGTCCGGCAGCCGTTCCTCCTGTAGCCGTACGTAGCCGACCCGTCGGCCCTTCCTCCCGTACGCTCCGTATGACATGCGGTGACCTGAGTCTCCTCCTGGTGAATCCTCCGACTTATATATATATATATAATGTGTTGTTAAGAACTGCAACAATTTTGTTTAGCATGAAAATGCATTCAATGTATACAGAGTGTACACACATATATATTTATTCCATATATATATATATGAATAGTAGTAATAATGATAATAATAATCCCGATCCCTGATGGTGAAGTTTAACAGTGTTTCTGTGGCACGGGTAGTGGGTGAAGTGGTGAGTCAGTGTAATAACACCCAGGCGCTGGTTGTGATGGTTGGTGGTGGTGTATGGTGTGCGGCGTATGCCCCACTTGGTGTCACCCTACTGATTCCCGGCACTCTCCGCTACACATATATACACACAGGGCATCAGCCAACGATGGATGATTGACACACTTAGTGGCTACGCTACACTCTTACACACACACACACACACACACACACTTTCCCCGCACATCCGCCCCTCCAGGGGTGGGACCGCTCGATCCTGGGGCAGTGTGTTTGTTTACACCAACACCAAATCGAGACACAGTCGTTTGCGTATCACAGTGCCACTGGGCACATTGTACGCATTATTCCAACACAGCCGGGCTGATGCCGACACCACATGTAGCCAGCCTACACCTCGCCGCCCCGTGGTCCCTCGCTCCCCCTCACGGCCGGGTTTCCATCCAGCATCGGCCGTCAGAGGAGCAGTATCCAACCAAGTGTCCCGTCCCAACACTCCGAGTGACCGCGCTCGCTCGTCCCGCCGCCGTAGCCTGTGCTCCGGCTCCTGCTCCTGCAGTTGGCGTCCGGCGGTTGGGCGCGGATCAACGGCCTCCTGTCCCAACAACCCTTCCCGGTCTGACGCCTGTAAATATCCTCTTCTGCCTTCCCGGGGTTCCGCTCCTCCAATGACCGGGGCGGGGCGGGGCGGAGCGGGGCGGCGTGCGGCGGGAAGTCCCTCCTCTGTTGTCCCGTCTCCAAATCCTATCCTCACAGTCCGCTCCCGGGGAGAGGAGGCTTCTTTCCACCCGCGGCGTCCGGCGGCAGCTGTTGCGCCCAGTGCCCGACGACTGTGGCCCGATGACTGGCGCTGTCGGCGGCCCCGACCTACTCCGTCGCCCGGCTGCGGACTACTCTGCACCCGGCGCGTCGGTCTCCCCCGCTCCTGCTGCGGCCGCTGCTCCACCTGCTGTCTGGCACGGGGCGGGCAGGCGGTGGCGGCGGCTGCGGCTTCCGATACGGTTAAGCTCAGCTGGCTACGACGCGGCGCGGCGCTATGGTCCTGGCTCCTCCTCGCTGATGGTTCAGCGCCGCGACGCGAGGCTCGGTCATGACTGGCTGGCGCTAGTACTGCCAGTACAAGCGTCACCATCACACTACTGCCCAGTCTGCAACATTACTACCACAGAGGCAGTGTGGATAGGCTTACTTCCTCTCTAACCGACCACCTCCACAGATCGCCCACTCCGCTATATCGATCGCTTTGTTTGTGTCCCAAATAATCGCTTATATAATACCATTCTAATGATCAACAAAACTCCCTAAACCGACTGCCTCCTAAATGGACCATTTAAAGTCGGTCCCATGGTCAGCCGATTTAGAGAGGTTTTACTGTATGTGCATTGCTATACCTGTGTGTCAATGACTATCAACCTAAGGCCAAATAAGAAAATATTGCTTAAAAGTTGTTGATTGTCCTTTTGATCACAGAAATCAGGGTCGGCCAGGCAGGTGGTTTTTATTTTAATTTGTTAATTTTCCCGGTGTATGACGTAGACGTAATACATAGCTATGTTCAATGTTGCGCAGATTGGTGCTTACGAAAGTTGAATTGCTGCTAGCCCAACCCATTTTCAACAGTTACGGGGGGAAAAACTAAAATTCTGGGGCGAGCGATTATTCAGCCCCGGAGGATCGATGATCTCCA
This sequence comes from Branchipolynoe longqiensis, assembly GCA_030323885.1. Lineage (NCBI taxonomy): Eukaryota > Metazoa > Annelida > Polychaeta > Phyllodocida > Polynoidae > Branchipolynoe > Branchipolynoe longqiensis. Next base: position 75,846,548 of record CM059197.1, on the reverse strand, counting down.
TTTGGTTTTTCCATTTGGCCTGACAAAGGAACACACCATCGCTTCATTTATGGCTATTGGTCTGGTGTTAGTGCATGCTTTTCTTTAATATCCTTGCCACATCTAAAGTCATATCAGTGTTTGGTGGGAACCACCGATGTGTGATAATGTCACACGCTTAACGACTTCCCCTCATTGGGCTGGTCTTGTGTTCGCTGGATGCATAACACAACCGAATCTCATACTCAGTCACGTATTGCGGTCCCAAGCAAATCAATCTACGCTCCCTCATGATAAGGCTAAACCCCAGGCATGGTATATATATTTTGTGTGCAAATCTTTGGTTTGATTCAATTGAGGAATGACCCAGGACCGTACAGGGCGCGGTGGCCGAATCGGTAGAGCGCGGGCCTCGGATGCGGAAGATTGGGAGTTTGGTTCCCAGTCGAGTCAAACCAATGACTTATCAAATTGATCCTTGTCCCTTTCTAGTCTGGCGCTCACAATTAATAGCATAGGGCCAGGACTGGTTAGCTCAGCATTAGGATAATGTGACTGAGTGGGATATTGGATCATGGTGATGGTGGCCTAGTCTCCCAGTGGGCCAACACTATAAAGTACCAATGAGCATGCACTGTCACAAGTCGGTACCCATCCTGATATGACTTTAGATGTTGCCAGGATGTAAAATTGCAACAACCAACCAACCGGTGCTGTACCCATGAGGCCATTCCGTCCAGTACATCTATCTATATATGTGTGCGTGTGCCCGTGAAATTGTGCTGCTACAAGATGGCCGCCATCTTTACTTAAAGCTGCACAGTCCGATGAAGCATAACATTTTCAAAACCAAAACACTTATCTAGATTTGATTCTAGATATTCAACTTAGATACTGGTGCACTTATTAAGCAATTATTGCTGCATAGAAGGGCGTAATAAGTCAATTAATAGAAACCGTTACTACTGAAGTCTATAGGGTCAGAGTTTTGGCGTGCTTGCCCAAATTATTTTGGCATGTTTTGACGTCAAATCTCTCCAAACTTAGACATTTAAAATTAAAGTTACTTCAAACTAAAGTAAAGTAGATTATAATGATTAGTATAATATAATTATCTCAGAAAATATCAAAAACTCAAAACCATCGGACTATGCAACTTTAAAGCGGCATAGTCCGATGAAGCATCAAGTTTTCAAAACCAAAACACTCGCCTAGACTTGAACGTACATATATCTTAATTAGGTACTGATGCACCTTTTACACATTTGATGCCACATAGAAGGGAATATTGTGTCAATTTAATGAAACCTTTTACTGAAGAAGTCCTTATTTACTGAAGAAGCCTATGGTGTCAGACTTTTGGCGTGCTTGCCAACTTTAATTTGACCTGTGTACACTTGAAATGTTTGGGTTTTCTGGGGGGGGGGGGTTGTACGTCCTAACAACATTTAAGGTCATATCAGGACGGGACACTTCAAATATGTCCAGCAGCACAGGAGATGACAGAGTAAATCTACCCACAGGGCCTGAGTAGGCAGATAGATGCATGACAGAGAACAGTTGACCTGTATGTGTATGCACGTGATATACACAAACCCTCAAAATACTCTCCCAGTCACAAGTCTCCTGAATCTATTTTTAGATAATGGTGCCAATGAGCCTTTAATAATACCAAGATTTTGACAACAAATAAATTTAAAGACACTTGACAGCCTCCACCCATGTTCTTCTCTTTCCCCATTCTCTATCTGCATATATATTTAACCGTTCTCTCTTTTCTTTATTGTTCTATTAAATATATAAATCACGCGCTCTTGCTTCTGGCCGCCGATGTCTTTCCTTGCCACCGCCTCTCCCCCTCTCGTCTATCGTAGCAATTCCATGTATTAGTAAATGTAACGCCGCTTGGGTGCTGACAGCCTATGTAATAAATGTTCATGGGTCCTATCCCCGCATATCACTTTTGTAGTAACTGCTTTACTCTTATACCTTTATGCTAAGGTTGACGGTATAATCCGCTGCCGCTCTCGCTTATAAACACCTGAGACATTATTCATTATTATTATTTTCTGTATTAAGGTGGTGGTTCCTAGTCCCGAGGAGAGGGTTAATCTGCATTACTGTAATGTCTACGTTACACCATCGTCTGCTCAAGAGCCCAATAGTAATAAATATATTAATGAACTACGTTAATGGGTTGACCATGATGGTTATTATCATAAGCAACCTGTTTGTAAAGGGTAAGGAATGCAGTGAATGCCTCAATCACATTTTAAGAGCTCATGACTTTATTATTGTTCCTACCAATACCATCTAATCTCTTCCAATGTCAATTATATGAATAAATACTTCCCATCCATTTTCCTTAAAGTCAAGATAGTTTTCATTACTGTATTTAAAGCCATAATATCATCTAAGATATCAGAGTGCTCCTGAAACACATCTGAAGGGTCTGAGCCCAATGACTCAAACCTTGTACATTGCTAGGAGAGTAATGCGGGATGAGGCGGCGCATCTCCTAGTCACGAGTTACAGCAGCGAACCCTTCCCCAAATTTGATGGCCAATGCGGGCTTGTCTTGGTGAGCAGCCCGCATTTCCATATACCGGTTGCTGTACCCAAGCCCATACCAGTCACAGCTCGTCTATAGTCTTGCCCACTTCACGCATATATATATGTGTATATATAATCTGTTGTATAAAATCTTATAGGAGTATATTAAACCGGAAGATCCATCCATTCCCCAACCACTATGTCCTCGGCTTGCACATATTCATTAGGTCATCTATTAATACCTCATGACCTCACCAGGTGGTGCCACGTGCTCACCCAAGCCTCACTGGCCATTATCCTAACTCACTGTACTGCAGCTTATATATGTGTATATTCAGTTCAAAATCCATCGAACAGCATCTGATGACGCTGGAGTTGACTGGGCGCAGTTGGCGCCAGCGGCGGAATTAGGAACTATCACTATCGAAGCATGCGCCTAGATTAGTGAGGAGGTGGGCTGTCATTTGGCTAAACTACCACAATTCAATATAAAGCATATATCTCGAGACCAGACACAGCTGGTATCAGAGGGCCAGGAGCCACTCCCAGGTGGTGACCTAGTGGGAGAAGCAGGAACTAACTCATGTGACAGTAGGTTAGTAGATAATAGCCAATAATATAGAGAAGGGAACTGATAAGTGGTAGTGTCCTTGTTTATATTCCCATAATAGATTATAGAGCCCATATGCCTATATATGAATGTGTGTTTGGAGCGTATGTGTATGGTAGCACGTCGGTAGCCAGGACTTTCGATGTCAACACAGAATTAGGCTGAATATAAGTCACTGAAGCTGATTTCGTAACAGAATTAAATACTTGGCAGTGCTCTCCGGTTTACAGGTAGTAGGGCTCGAGTCGAGCTCATTAAGGAGATCTAGATAATGCTAATAGAATCAAAACATAGTAATATAGTATAATTATTTAGTATCGGGGACCCTGAGGTACTATCAGATTAGAAAAACAACAATACTTTTGCCATAACCATACTTCGTAATCTATGGACAAGTTAATATTTCCAGTAGAATAATTTACTTGCATGGTTGTTGGGGTTTGCATGGTTTTGTTGGGGCTTTACGTTCTGGTAACACATACGGTCAAATCAGCAGAGTGGCTATTGTTTTCGTACAAGCTTATATGTGTCGCAGTCAACTCTGAGGCAGCTCCGTGACATCCTTTTGGGCTATTTGTGTTCAGGGTGCGCTCCGGAGTCGCCTTAGAGATGTCTCGCTTTTCAGGTAGGAGGGAATAAGTGTCTCCAAAATGGTCACCATATTCAGTGGGTTTAGCCAATCAGAGCTCTTCTTTTCAATTGCAAATGGCGGCCCCCATTTGGGGGCTGCCATTTTCGAGTCACCCAACAACTAAAGTCGTTTGGAATACCACAATATCCTAAATATCTCTGAGGCGCCTCCGAGGCATACCTTGAACGCAGTCCTGGTCCACAGCATTTATGGATTGGGAGAATTGGGAATATCTGGCAAAGGCAAGGTGTACGCCAATGTACAGTCGGCAAGTGTGGCCACTTTCTGGGCAGCTGAAATGGAGTGAGCCCCGCCGCTGAGTAGGCAATCGCCCCGACCAGCAACTCGCCCCACCCAGCACCTCACCCCGACCAGCAAGACGCCCCACCCAGCACCTCACCCTGCCCTAAGACCAGGCGGGATGGCCAAATGAGTTGAGCGCCCGTCTCCGGTTTTGGTAGATGGTGGGATTCGAACCCATGGGTTCGAACCCTGGTCAAGTCAAACCAATTCCTTGAACAATTGATGATTGTGGCAAGGACTGGTTAGGTCAGTGTCAGGATAATGGAACTAAGTGTGATATCAGGTCATAGTGCTAGCAGCCTGGTCTCCCAGTAGGGCAGCACTATAAAGTCGCCATGCGGGTGTACTGTGAGAAGTCTGTACCCATCTTGATATGACCATAGATGTTGCCATGATGTAAATCCCACAACCAACCAACCAACCAACCAACCCACCAACCAGGGTTCTGTCCATGAGGCCAGTCAGTCCAGTATCTGCCCATGTGTCCCTGAAATTTTGCTGCAGCAAGATCACCTAATTTAGCCCCCATATTTACTCAAAGCTGCATAGTCTGATAAAGCATCAACCCTTCAAAACCAAAGGATTTGCCTAGACTTGGTGAATGGTTGTTGGGAGTAGTATATCCCTTAGTTGTTGCCAGGACTTAAAGCTTCAACAACGAATGGACCAACCAACCTCGCCCCACTGACCTATATCTACAGTCTGCAGTGCGACGAAGGGTTAATGACATGTAGATTTAAGCGATGATCTCCCCACTTTCCAGCCGTACAAGTGCATTGTCCGACGGGGCATCTACCGACGGCCAGCTCGCCAGGTTACATCAGGCTTAATGAAGTGGCCGATAGGGGGCGGCGTGTCGCCACTGGGCACCTGGTGATGGTGACAGTTGGGCGCCGAGATGAGTTTAACGGAGCGTAACCAGTGGTAACAACCAGTGAAGAATGCCACTCATCCAGATGGCGATATTAGCATAGCAGCTCCAGTACACACACTGCATCGGTGTTTGTGTGTTTGTTGTTTTACATCCCAGCAACATCTAAGGTCATATCAAGACGGGGTACCCAATTGGGACAGTGCGCCCCGGTTTTGTGTTGGTGTTTTTCATCCAGCAACATCTAAGGTCATATTATCAAGACTTGGAACCAAATTGGTTGGCTGGGTGTTGAAGTTTTACCTCCTGGCAACAGCTAAGCTCATATCAGGACGGGTACTGACTCGTGACAGTGCACAGCCATGGTGTATTTTTAGTGCTGCCCCACTGGAAGACCAGGCCACCTGCACCATGACCCGATATCCCACACAGTCATATTATCCTGCAAACCAGTCCTTGCCCTATCCTGGTAATGCTGAGCACCAGTCTCGGTATCGACAAGTACCAATTTTGTAAGTCATTGGCTGGACTAGGCTGGGAATTGAAATCCCGATCTTCCGCATGGAATGCCTATGCTCTATTGATTCGACCAACTCGTCCGGTTGGCCACCACTGAATGGGAATGCTGTCACATGGATGGCCCGCATATATGTACGACTTGTCCGAATCGCGCGTGTCCCACATCGATGGGACGGCCAAAATAGAACCTCGAATTTGAGGTGAATTACTCTACATAGCACACCTTCTAAAAACATCTCTCAGACGACCCGCATACAGACGAAAATTAATATACATAAACATATATCAAATAACTACAGCTACAGTAAAACCTCTCTAAATCGACCGACCATGGGACCGATTATAAGTGGTCAATTTAGGGAGGTGGTCGGTTTAGGCAGTTAGAATATGGTTACAATGGTATTGGTGGGACCCAAATAAAGCGATTGATATAGGGTAGTAATCGATCTGTGGAGGTTCTACTGTAGTCAGAAAATTACCAGAATATCTAGCAGGAAATATTAAACCATGTATTAATTAATTACAGCTATTGGTAATTACCAACACCTCGAAACTAATAGCTCATTGCAATATGTTGTTAACAATAGAATTATAAATACCCTTTAACTTAAGTTAAACTTTAAGTGCGGTGTTTAGACCTGTAATAGGTCAGAAAATGACCAGAATATCTGGCAGGAAATATTAAACCATGTATTAATTAATTACTGCTATTGGTATGTATCAACACCTCGAAAGTAATAGCTCATTGCAAGTTGTTGTTAACAATAGAACAATAAATACCCTTCAAGTGCGGTGTTTGGACCAGTAATAGGTTAGTAGTGGTTCCCACTTGAAACCACAACAAAATGTATTCCCACAAGTTATGGATGTTCAACGTTGGAGCGACAAAGATCCTTCTGTTGCTGCTTACGGTTAAGCTATGTCTGTGTGCTTACTGAATGGATGGCTAGACAGATGTATAGAGAATTGCAATACATCAACCAGTATGATTCGTGCAATAAATACAGAGCTTGGCAGCTGTACCTTCAGTGTGAAAGGCTCACTGGCAGGGACGCCTGGGAGCCATAATGAGGCAGTGATGCATCACCTCCAACTTGAAGCCAGCAAGTATGTTAAAGGTGCATAGTGCGATGAAAGTGTCAACTTGTTTAAAGTTGCATAGTCCGATGAAAGTGTTGCCTGGGAGCCTTAATGAGGCAGTGATGCATCGCCTCCGACTTGAAGCCAGCAAGTATGTTAAAGTTGCATAGTCCGATGAAAGTATCGCCTGGGAGCCTTAATGAGGCAGTGATGCATTGCCTCCGACTTGAAGCCAGCAAGTATGTTAAAGTTGCATAGTCCGATGAAAGTATCGCCTGGGAGCCTTAATGAGGCAGTGATGCATTGCCTCCGACTTGAAGCCAGCAAGTATGTTAAAGGTGCATAGTCCGATGAAAGTATCGCCTGGGAGCCTTAATGAGGCAGTGATGCATCGCCTCCGACTTGAAGCCAGCAAGTATGTTAAAGGTGCATAGTCCGATGAAAGTGTCAACTTTGTTTAAAGTTGCATAGTCCGATGAAAGTGTCAACTTGTTTAAACCAACGCACTGACCTAGATTTGATTGTACATATCTAACTTCGATACTGATGCACTTATCAAACGCTTAGCATCACATAGAAGGGAATAAATACTGACGCAATTTAATAGAATCTGTTTCTGCAGAAGGATATGGTGTGTCAGCCAAAATGTAGTTGGCATGTTTGCACATCATACATCTCTAAATGTATCCAGTTAGAATGCGAGGTACGTCAAACCAAAATAGATAAACATTGAAGATAAAGGTGATATATTTATTTCAGAAAATGACGAAATTTCAAAATGGAAGTATGGAATTTTAAGTGAAAACCTGGAGTTAAAAAATACCTGACATTGTATTTTCCCTGAAACTACTTTGTCGCCATGACGTGGGGCTGCTAGTATAGTACTAATAACATTGGTGAGTGAAAGTATTTGAGTGAAGTAGGGATATTTGATATATGATGGTATTTACTTCCCTGCCTATACAACACCGCGTGGGGGAGCTGTACAAAGCGTAGGTAGGGTGAGGGGAGGGCGGATGGGAGGCAGGCGGGGGGTGGAGGATGGGGAGGGGGGAGTGTGGAGTGTGGAGGGGGTAAGTGGGGGGGGGTGGGGGAATTGTGGCCCGGGACGGGATATCACCGACTAAAGGGCTGATTCCTTACACGCGGTATGCGGATGCGAATGCGACAAAAAATCGAAACGCCTTGATGCCTATGGGCTACATTCCTTACATGCGGTATGCGGCATGCGGCATGCAGCATGTGGCATGTGTCAACTCGATTGGTTCCTCTAGCGATCGGGGTGGCATGCGGTATGCGGCACGCGGTGTGCGAATAGAAACATCAGTCGCACTTGTCCATTAGTTTTCGACGAGGAGAGGCGACTGAGCATTACGGAACAGTCACACACAAGGGTGCTGAGGGGAAACATATGGTAGTGGTGGTGGTGGGGTTCAGTCAGTCGCACTTGTCCATTAGTTTTAGACGAGGAGAGGTGACTGAGCATTACGGAACAGTCAGACACAAGGGTGCAGAGGGGAAACATATGGTAGTGGTGGTGGTTGGGGTTCGGGTTGGTAAAAATGCTACCAGAGCCACAAAAATATGAATACTTATCTATAATTTGGTAATTATAAAGGGAGGAACCCCCATGTGACCTACTCGGAGGTACATAGATATAAATGCAATATTAGATCATATACAGTGCAGTATTGAGTATACTTGTTTATTTAAATTTTTTTAATACAGCCAGTCGTGTGCCACATGCCGCATGACGCATTCCGTGTGTAAGGAATCATGCCATTCACATACCACATGCCGCATACCGCATACCGCATGTAAGGAATCTGCCCTTTAAGCGGGCATTCCTTACACGCGGTATGCGGTATGCGGCATGCGGCATGTGGTATGCGAATGGCAGAATTCCTTACATGCGGCAGGTGACATGCGGCATGCGGCATGTGGCATGCAGCACACGACTGGCTATATTTAAAAAAATAAAAATAAACAAGTATACTCAATACTGCACTGTATATAATCTAATATTCCATTTATATCTATGTACCTCTTTGTACGTCACATGGGGGTTCCTACCTTTATAATTACCAAATTATAGATAACTATTCATATTTTTGTGGCTCTGGTAGCATTTTTACCAACCCAAACCCATCCCGAACCCCCACCACCACCACTACCATATGGTTCCCCTCAGAAGGATTGTGCGTGACCGTTCCATAATGCTCAGTCGCCTCTCCTCGTCTATAACTAATGGAGAAATGCGACTGATGGTTTTCTATTTGCACCCCCAGTGCCACATACTGCATGCCACACCGATCGCATACCGCATGCAAAGGGATGTAGTCCATTGACTTCAAGGCGTTTCGATTTTTTGCCGCATTCGCATTCGGATACTGCATGCCGCATACCGCATGTAAGGAATGCACCTTTAGTCTCGATGCGATCTAGTTGGCGTGTCAGGTCACGAGTTAAACTGATTCCGCCGACGGGGGTGGGGTGTGTGTGTGCATGTGCCTTGGTGGTGGCGGAGGAGGGGGGGGGGGGGGAGGATGTTGGAGGTAGAGGGGGGGGGGGGGTGATAGTATTGGTGGTTGAGAAGGAGGAGGAACAGGAGGAGGACACGGAAGGAGGGAGGGTGATAGTGGATGAGGTGGAGGAGGAAAATGAGGAGGGTTGAGGAGGGGGAAGAGGGGGTGATAGTATTGGTGGTTGAGAAGGAGGAGGAACAGGAGGAGGACACGGAAGGAGGGAGGGTGATAGTGGATGAGGTGGAGGAGG